>JAXGGA010014276.1:0-32618 GCA_038373865.1 Uloborus plumipes | reverse complement strand
TCACCTTTCTTCACCTCGTCATTACCAACTGCGAACACTCGTTACAGACGATTGATTTTATTGTTTCCCTTTCATTTTCGAAGACAATAAACACGTTCAGAGTTCTTTTCAAGAGAAGACTACAAGTTCCAAAGCATGCCACGAACGATCCGTAGTTAATTGTTTTACCATCGATAATGATGACTTCTCATGTTTCGGTAAAACAATAGCATCAAAAGTTTGAAAAACATTTTTGGCCGCGAAGTTATAAGAAGAGGCAGGCATGTTTTGTGTATTTCGTCACATTTTATCGGTGGCATGTCTTTTATTCTTCAGAAAATTGATGACACTGTCTTATCGCTGTCTGATGATCAATTGACTTCCGCGTCAAGTAGCGTTGATACGTCTACGCAACACTTCTCGATTGCTGGATACGTCTACGGAACGGAAAAGCTTTCAAGAAGTGTCCATTTGGAACTAAATAAAAGAAACTTCACAATAGCAATTTTTTGTTTGACAAAATGTTATGAAATGGCATACAAGCAGGGACGTATTTAAGGGGTGGATTTTTAGGGTTCAAACCCCCTCCAAAAATTTTTAAAACTATTTCAAAAAATGTTTTTAATGCCCTTTTCTCTATAAAAATAATATTATTACTATTTATTTTTAATTTTCTTATTTACTTTTTGTTTCATTTGAAAAATGCAGTTATGATTATTGAATAATAGTACAAATTAATTGATTTATCTGCAGTATTTATATTTATTGTAGTTTTTGCAAACATAATTCCATACACAACAACCCAGGTAGCACAAATAACCTTTAAACATTTTATAAACGTTTTTAAGCGGTTGTTACAACGTTAATAACAATTTTACAACGTTTAAAAAACGAAGTGTGCTACTTGGGAATGTACCTTTTTTACTGGGGCGAAGATGCTGTGTATACATCAGAATTTGTTCCTTCTTCGCAAAGATATGTTACTATTTTGTTTTTCATGTTAATGCCTCTTAAGCACCTACTTAAACAAAAAGCAATGGAATATAGAACATGAAATCAAATTTTATTTACCATATATATTTCATAAGAAATGTGTTTTTAAAACCCTCTAAAAACCCCTGTTTTTAAACCCCCCTGTTTTTAAAACCTCTACTCCCAGAAAAATTCAAAAACGTATACCGTTTTCAAGATCTTTTGAAGAATATGAACACATCTAAATGTATTTAATTAGAAGCATTTACACTGAAGTGACAAAAGTCATGGGATACCTCTTAATATCGTGTCGGCCCTCCTTTTGCCCGGCGAAGTGCAACAACTCGACGTGGCATGGACTCAACAAGTCGTTGGAAGTCTTCTGCAGGAATATTGAGCCATGCTGTTTCGATAGACGTCCATAATTGTGAAAGCGTTGATGGGGCAGGATTTTGGGCACGAACAGACCTCTCGATGGTGTCCCATAAATGCTCAATGGGATTCATGTCGGGCGATCTAGGTGGCCAAATCATTCGTTGGAATTGTCCAGAATTTCCTTCAAACCAATTGCGAACAGTTGTGGCCCGGTGACATGGCGCATTGTCATCCATAAAAATCCCATCGTTGTTTGGGTACATGAAGTCCATGAATGGCTGCAAGTGATCTCCAAGTAGCTGCACATAAGCATTTCCAGTCAATGTTCGGTCCAGTCGCACTAGAGGACCAAGTCCATGCCATGAAAAAACAGCCCACACCATTACGGAGCCACCACCAGCTTGAACAGTGCCTTGCTGACAGTTTGGGTCCATGGCTTCGTGGGGTCTGCGCCACACTCGAACCCTACCATCGGCTCTTACCAGCTGAAATCGTGACTCATCGGACCAGGCCACAGTTTTCCATTCATCTAGGGACCAACCGATATGCTCACGTGCCCACGAGAGTCGCTGCAAGCGATGTCGTTCTGTCAGTAAAGGCACTCGAGTCGGTCTTCTGCTGGAATAGCCCAAGAAATCCAAATTTCTCCGCACAGTTCTAGCAGACACGTCCATTGTACGTCCCACATTGATTTCTACGGTGATTTGACGCAGTGTTGCTTGTCTGTTAGAATTTACGACTCTTTGCAGACGTCGCCGGTCTCGATCTTTAAGTGCAGGCGGTCGACCACTGCGCTGTCCATGGTGGGATGTTATGCCTGAAATTTCATACTCTCGGCACACTCTTGACACAGTGGATCTGGGAATGTTGAATTCTCTAACGATTTCCGAAATGGCATGACCCATGCGTCTAGCTCCAACTAACATTCCGCGTTCAAAGTCTGTTAATTCACGTCGTGCGGTCATCATCACGTTAAAACCTCTTCACATGAATAACTTGAACAGAAATGAAAGCTCTGTAAAAGCACTGCGCATTTATACCTGTTCTATGCGATGCTACTGCCATCTGAAAATTTGCATATTGCTATCCCATGACTTTTGTCACTTCAGTGTATGTCGTCTTTCGAACAGATAACGTTTACACAGCTAACTTTTTTTAATTATCAAAGGGTACTGCTACAGTTTGGGCGATCCCACCAAAAAACTATCTAGGATCTATTTAAATAACCACTTCTGTTTTCTTGAACTAATAAAGAAAATTAATTCGTAAATGTTCACTTTTATATATTTATCCTGAATGTCTCGTTTTTACTTTTAAACATTTTAAATATTTTATGAGTAAAGGAGAGAGAGAACGAAAATTGACGACTCATTAAAAGACATTCTGTTTAAAATCTACAGTTACGTTTCGAGAGAAATATTGATAAATTTAATGGATATTATTATGATAATATTATAATTGATACACTTATATACAATGATATTATTAACAATAATATTGAAATTGATGAGTTCATTTATAATATGGAGCTGATGTAAATTATTCCTATTTACAATTGAACTTTTCTCGTGTTATTGAAAGAACTTAAATTGAAAAAAAATAGAGTGCCGACGAAAACATTTTGCTTAAGACAAACCAATATTTGCACAACAGAAATGATTCAGAGTACTTTCAATTAAAAGTTTAATACGATGAAAATAAACGTTAAGAGCTTTGCGAAGATGATTTTGCAAATAAATTCGGAAATGTTTCTAACCATCAGAAATTCTCTCATACTCGTCAACAATTTAAAAAAAAGTCTGTGTTCAATAATTTTGCTAAAAGTTAAAGAAACAATTCTCTAGCCCCTAGCATTTCAATCAAAAGATAAGTCTAAAATTATTTGATTGTGAGTTTATGAGTTTCTTATATATGTTCCATTCTACCTCTATTTAAATTTTTACGAACCGAAAAAGTACCAAAATAAATGGAATAGAAATTTTGGATGGAAATGGAAACTGTTCAAAATGTAATTTAGCATTTATAGCTCGTTGATTTGGGGCTCAAAGTGCGAAAAAGATGGAAACTCTATATTGATGAAATGACCTTAAATAAGTAAATGACCTTAAAAAATGACCTTAAATAGGAATTACTTTTTCTCCGTAACGATTCATTTTTCATAATTCAAGGGCAATTAGTTTCAGCGCTTGAAATAGAGAACGACTAAAACAATTTAAATGTCTATCAAGTGGTTTATCAAGTTCTGAGCATTATCATCACTTTGTATCAAATTTCAGGATTTTGCTAGTAAATTCCACATAGTTTTCTCTTTTTTTCCCTTCTTTTTTCGAGAATTTTACTCTCCTCCCCTAACCTGTTTACATATAGAGATAAATTTCGCCTGAACCATGGCCTGTGTTTGTCACCACTAGATTATCGAAAGAGGGAGATCGCTGGAACAGGGGTTATCGTTCTTTCACCCCTCTGTGAGAGGAAAGGATGAATCTTTTGCGCTGGGGTGAGAAGGGATTGGCAGCTTCTAGACGACTCTATGGCTTTGGTGAATAATGGTAACAAAAAGTCAGAATAGGGTTGTTCAGCTGGAAATGTAAGCTGCAGAATAGACTCTAGACTTTCACTTCATCTTTGATTACACAACCTTACGAAATTTAACTTTTTTTAACTTTTAGAAACATAAAAAAAAAAAAAAAATAGTTTTCGCTTTTTTTTATGTTATTTAGTCTTCTGATTTCGGAAATGACTTCTATTTTTTTCCCATGACGTCAAGATTTTTTGTAAAATTGATTTCTATTTTTTAAAAAATAATTTCGCTTCAAAAATAATTATTTCGATCAATTTTACGAGCAGTATCTGGCAAGTCGTTCTTTTTTTTTTTTGATATAATCTGTTCTAATGATTCACATTGGTTTTTCAGCGATAAATTTCCGTTTATAAGTCTACATTTAAGAAAAAGATAAAAAATGACAAGTTTTTACTCATTCGCGGAGCAATAAAAAGCTATATCTCAGGCATAAAGTTTTTTTGGAAAAAAATAAAGTTAGGAAGGTTTCAGGAAAAAAATAAATGTGTTCGTTAGTGCAGAATATTGGACAGATTGCCTTACCAAATTTAATCAAAATCAAAAATTGTACTTGACGAAAATGTATTGGTTTTATATGGAATGACGCTGTTGCCAAATTGCAGGAACCCTCTACCCAGATCCGTAAAAAAGAAAAAGAAAAAAACAGGTGGGGTGGGAGGGGGTTAAGAAATGTGTTCAGAATGTGTCCTAGTCCATCACCCAGTCCATTACTAAAATAAAGTCAACAAGGGGTTCATATCAGAGTTCAATATGCATGGGATCTGATTGGAGCGTAGCTTCCACCTTCTTTTGAATTGTAGGTGAAATTTTTCAAATTAGACGGCATTCAGACTCTTTAAGAGATGAATTTTAAGGATTATAGATCTCCTATACTTATTTTGCTGGAAATTGAGCCCTGGTTGACATACAATGCCGCAATGTTACTTTTCAAATGATATTTTTGGATGAATTTTGTACTTTTGTTAAACTTTGAACCTTGATCATGAAAATTAAGAAAAAGAAATATAAAAACACCAATAATAAAAGAAAAAAAGGCATTATTTATGTTGTTGTTGTTACATGCCCCCGTTGGTCAGCAGAGCTAGACCAGGTCCATGAAGGATGGGGTAATGATACGGCTTCCGTTTTTAAGAGCACCATTTTAGGTGGAAGACCGATTTTATGCTCATCACACATGCCATAAGGACCCGTTCATAGGGTAGGCATTCATTCATAACTCACTTTCACACACACAGAAAGAACATTGACATGAGAGAGAGAAGGTACGCCCATGCCCCAGCCGGGACTCGAACCCGGGGCCACCGCATCACGGTCAGACGTCGCTGACCACTAGACGAGGTGGCCGGCGGCATTATTTATAATTTGTATGAGAGTTAATTTGAACTTAATTTATATGATAATTAATTTGAATTTAATTTATCGATCAGTTGATAGTACGAGCCTTTATCAAAAATTACAGCAAAATATGCAATTTAAAAAATAGCACTCATTAGTTTCAGCTAAATTAAGCTACAAAAAATAAATAAGTGACATAAAATAAAGCAAAAGAAAATTAAAAATGGTAAACAAATTATTTTTTTCCTTTTTTTCAGACAGAAAAAAAGATTATCACTCTTAAGGGAAAATAAAAATGAACACCTAAGACTACTATAAATACATTCCCAACAAAATAACTAAACTCGTATTTGAATACACTTTGGAAGCATATCACGATAAGTATATTATTTATTACATGTCTACACGTTGCACAGCCTATTCGACTCTATCAGTTTACTCATGCCCTACGTAACACTCGCACCACTTTAGTTCGCTCTGGGAGAAGCATATTAATTACAAAATGAATATGCTTAATTAGGGTCAAAGCTCAATTTACATAGAGATTCGATAAAAGAAGAATGAGTAGTTTTATGCCGGGTCATTAATGGCCGAATCAAAATGCCAGTCATTAAAGAAAGAAGAGAACAGTTGCGGACTTTAGCTTGATAAGAAACTGAGATTGATTTCGACGTTAATCTACATTAAAGGTAATAACAGCTGTTCGTAGCTTGTAATTGTTTTGTTGTAAGCATTTAACGATGAAAGCGCTTGATGAGAGACTGATGGGAGAAATTGTTTGATATGGGAAGATTGATTTGTTGGAAAATTTTATGCAAATTTAGAGAGAAATTAAGGTTTTGTAAAAGCGCACTCGTTGCGAAATTAAGTTAACCAAGGAACCGGTGGATATGAAAAGAAATAAGTTATGGTAGAAAAATAGCTAATTACTTAGCGGATAAGCTTTGTGCTTGAAGCAGTGGCGTATCTAGGGGTTGGCAGGAGTGGCTCGTGACCGATTAAAAAACATCGTCAGGGAGGAAGAAAAGTTTTATGATTTTTTTTGATTATATAAGAAAAAAAGACACATAAAAAAATCGCGAGAATAACAGTTAGAGCGGGATATGAAACAATCTTTCATTCAAAAAAAAAGAAAAAAACATATTCAGTGACGAATTGTGTGTAAGAATAAGTGGTTTTATTAAATTTGCGTGAAATGATGGGGATAGGCAGGGGAGTCCCGAATAAAAATATTGGGAAGAGGAAAATTTTCAACTTGCCGAATGAAATTCTTATTTTACTAATTGATAAAATTTGAGCAAGCACACATATCATACATCTAATGAGAAGGGACCCCCATTGCTCATCAATAAACACATTTTTAAAAAGAAAATAAGAGAATACCACAGTCGCAAAATTGACTCTAAATTTGCCGAATCAACCAATCAAAATGTTCTGAATAAGCACATTTTCGGGGGGTTACAGTAACATCCCGTGACCTCCCATGGGGCGCGCATTTTCTTGAAATTGCTAGGGGCGCTAAACCCCTTAGGTAAGCTACTGGCTTGAAATGCCTTTTTTTTTAATGTTTCATGCTCCTTATTTCTTTTTAACCAACTTTCTAGTGATAGGTTGAGAAAAATTAGAAATTAAAAGCATAAAGAGGATAAAAACATTGATTACAGCAAACATTATAAACATTTGCATCGAAACACAGGAAATAAACAATACAAACTGTTCGGCGGTTCTACTTGCTGCACAAGAGCAATCGCCAGCTACAAAACCGCTCTGCTTAACAGAGAGCAGAAGTTATGCGCTGGTTGAGATAGGTATTTTCAAAAATGATGTTAAAGTTATAGCGGAATTTTAAGAAGCTATGATATATTCTTTATGAAAGAGAAACTTTAATATTACGTAAATAACCTGAAGAAAATTGCTTGATTTTCAACGCATTCTATTTTTTTAAATAGTTCTGCAGTTTTCAACCAGACTTAGTAATTATTGGGAGACTGGGGAGGGGAACATTAAAATGGAATTTTTAAGGGAATCGACCTTTATATTTGTTGAAAAATGAACTGAAATTTATGTGCAACGAAGATAAAATAAATATTCTAACTATTTTCATAACCTGGTAATCTAGCCTGTTTAATCTAATAGTTAAAAATCTCACAAAGAGCGTAAGTCATTTGATTGCAAGCTCATATTCTAGTGTTAAATTTACTGCCTTTTTGTTCAAACTGGTGAGTGGTGACACCATTCAAACCGACACTTCCGTTGCATGCTAATTTCTCCAAATGAGGCACACCTTAAAAAAACACTCCACTTAAAAATGAAACATTTCCAAAATTATTCATTCTCACCTAAAATTATCCCTGTTTAAAAATTATCGTAAAATCAGTTGCATATTTAGAACACAAATGGCTTCTTTAAATTTACGATAGCTTAAAAAGGGACAATCACGGTTTGTTGCAGGGATAAAACGGTCTGCAATTATCCCCAAATAAATTACGTTAACTCCAATTAAGCTAACTCTTTTATCTCGCAATGAGCATTTCATACCAAGCGTGCGTTACGTATTCTACTCCCTATGCACTGAGTCATTTTCGTCGTAACAAATGGTGGACGTTTTTAATCACCGCGGTTGTAGGAATGTGTGTTGAACATCTGCCAACAATTCCAAGATCCCGAAATGTTTTGAAGCGGAACTGCTAATTTTAGGTTGTTGGGACTTGGGAGGAATCCTAGATTGTAGACTTAGGAGGAGTCGTTTCTAGCATTTCGCAATGTTTTGAAGACCTGATGAGCACCAATGGTAGTAATCAGAATGAATTGAATTACGTAAGTATGCAATTGAAAGTACTTTAGTAAATGGAGGCCGGATACAGTTGAAACACATAGCAAATTCTGATTTTTCTCATTTATCTTGCTTATGTTAAATACCAAAAATAAACTTCGTATAGTATTTCCAGTTCCCCATTATCTAAGATTTCAGCATCTTTGCTAAAATATTTTATTATTATATTTTGCTAAAAAAATCTATAGGTGAAGAAAACCCCAGAAATTTTTTTCGAAGTGTACCATAAGTCAAATAGATACACCAATAAATAAACTGTTATAATGCTGAAAAAGCAATGAAATAAACTTTACACACTTTTAAACTTTGCAAACAGGTCTCAAGACCTGTTTGTAAAGATGACTCTCTCAAGCTGCTTGAAGTCTTAATTCGAGTTAGCTGGGATTAATGTAAATTTAGTATACAGTTAATGTAAGCATCATACTATCTTTTATAAGCTATTTACGTGCTTTCAATTACTTCAGGAAGATTTTTCTTCGCTTTAGTTTTTTTTTTCGGGGGGGGGGAGGCAGTGGCGTAATTATTAAGCATTCGAAAAGAATTAAAAAATGCAAGTAATAAATGCACACTTGGTTGCTGTGATTGACAAAAGTGTCAGAAAAAGGCATTGAGACGGATCTTCAAATCAGTAAATCCGCCTCTGTATCACACGGTATCAACTTGGCCCAAGTACGATGTATCAACTAGACCCAAACAGTGCCATTGCATTTACCCCAAAACGGTGAAAAAACACATTCCAATATAAGCAAATTCTATGGGGCAAAATCATACCTCCTATTAAAGGAGCCCTGTAGCATGTTCGAAATCCTCAATAAAGCAAAGCTCTTCAACATTTCATTTAAAAAGAGAAAAATTAATTAAAATGTTACCATTAAAATTGTTTTAATTTCGAAAGTTTGCAAAAAAACGTTTTTAAATGTTACTTATAAGTGGGACTTTTATTTCTTTACTTAATTCAAATAGAAGACTTTATTCAAATAGAAAATATTATTTATAAAAGTTATTTCAATCTTTGATTTTGAACTTAAGATTTAAGAAAGTAAGAGCTACTGCCCTTTGTTTGAGAAATTAAACTATTCAACAAAAATCTCAATTTTCAGAATATAGTATGCATACCATGATGACAAAAAGAGAATACTAGTATCTGTCGTGGAGGTGGCTATAGAAAAGCCAATGACATAAATGATGCATGTAGAGAATATCAGATTGGAGCAAAAAGTACAGCAAACAAGATATAATCTCACTGTTGAAACTTTTTTACGCAAGTTAGCAATCTATGCATATACAACTTACACACGCTGTTTGTAATTCTGCATAAGAATAAATGATGCTTTGATCGTCAGATAAGTTAGTGGGCTTGATGGATAGGTTTTGAAAGGAAAGTGATATTGTCTTATCAGACACCTCTAGGCTACAATTTCTCTCCCTTTGATTTCAAGCGAAACGATGACAAACTGTCAATCGTCACCGCTTATTTGTATAAGTGTAAATACAAAATAAAGATGAAGCAGCTGAATTTTAGATGCTGAAAAGATCAAAACAGATGCGATTTGCTTGACCTTTGATAAGGTTGTGAACTGGTTGCAATGAGACAAATAATCCATCATCTCACCAATTTCGAATTTCTACTCGTGTGAATCAGAAATGTCTAATGCTTTTGTAATGAGGCCAATGACCTTTCCATCGTTACTATCAAAATAATTCAAATGTCCTTTAGTTTACTAAAAGGTACTACATAAGATCTGAAAGAGAGATACGTGGCGCATCAGTTTTCTCTTGAAAAAATTAAGAAATCCGTCTTTTGATTTCTTTTTCTTGACTGTTTCATTGGAAAATTACAGCAGCAATAAAAGATGGTATACAACGGAAGATGAAGGTAAGTTTTCGAAAAAGCATGTGTGCTGTTTGCTGTAAATCAGGGTTGAAAAAAAAAGAAAAAAAAAAAAGAAAGAAAAAAACTTTTTTTTTTTTTTTTTGTACAAACGAGATTTAAAAAAAAAAAAAAAAAATTTAAAGACGGGTTTATTTGGTTTGAGAACTATATGTACTCTAAGAGCTTTATTTTTATGTGTCTGATAGAATATATTTAGAAATTCAATGTTATATAGAACTTGAATTGTAATGTTTTTTAATTAAATGCGACAAAGCCTACATTTACGCGATTGGAAACTGATGTCATTGTTGTCCGACAAAGCGACAAGGGAAAAAATCTCAATGATTTAAAATGTTTATCTGTTGCCAGTTTATATTTGTAAACAATTAAAATACTTGTAATTGATTTTAGAATAACGATTTTAAAAGGATTTTCTATTTTCCCTATTTATTCTGCTTTTGCGATTAGCAAATTTTACTCGTAAGGATTATCTTTCCTGTTCCGTCTTTCCCATGTCCTCTCGAAAACAAATATATTTAAACTTTTAATATGTTGAGACGAGTGAAGTTCGTTGTAACATGAGGTTGGCAATCAGGGATTTTTTTTTTTCTAATTTTTAATTTGATTATAATACTTGTTCTTCAGAAAAAGAAAAAAAAAAAAAAAGCTGAGATTTTGACTTTTTTTTTTGTCGCACTCTGAGCACAAGAATATACTTATACATGTGAGTGTATTTGCTAGTTTCATAGATGGAATGATAACAAAACCAGCGTCGTCGTGGCCTCCAAACTCGTAACAAATGGCGCATGTCATGTGATAGCGGTATTTTGGTCAAATAGCCAAGCAGAGTTCTATCAATCTTTTCACGGTGGCTGCTTTGTTTGTACAACGCCAGCCCCTCCGCTGCGTTTCTTTTTCTTTTGGAGAGAGACATGTTTTTTTCTCTCCACATTTTTCTTATTTCGTGTCCTTCTCGGGCGAAGGGAAGGTGATTTATGCTTAGAGTTTCGAGGAAGAAAAATAGAGGGAAATGAAAAAGTCACACTGTGGGATAACCCTGTGGGTGTTATGAGTTACGTATATTCAGAAAGCGAAACAAACTACTCGTGTAATAGGGTCGTGGCGAAGTTCCCACAATTATTTGTTTTCCCTTTTCAGTAATACTACATCCACAGTGCCCTGCATCAAACTATCCATGTTATGGAAGCAAGAAGAAATGTTATGGAAGTGATTTGTTTATTTTTTTTTATCCTTTCTTAGGTAGTTATGTGTTAAAATTTGATTCCTAACTTGACGCTGAGAAAAAAACTTTCAGTTTATGTTTGAATTACTTCAACTATCACAATCCGGAGTGTATCCCTATCTGATGACATTTATTACATGAGCGGCGAAAATGTCATCCATCAGTTTGTCTTTGTCTCGATAAATGTTCTCAAAATTATTTTAAAAGTTTTAACAAGAGTTTTGTTCATTTAAAACTAAGTTATATTAATTGGAAAAAATTTAATTGCTGTAAAACAAATATACAAGGAGTAACTAGTCAAAGACTGAAAAATAATGAAGCTAGAACAAAGATTAAAAATAAAAAAGAGACAAGCAAAATTCAAGAAATGTTTCACTTCATGGTACATTACTTGAAATACGAACACTTTTGAGTTTTATTTTCCTGCCAAAAGCAATCAAAACGAAAAACTTTTTGAGTTCAACGTGAATTCAAGCTTGTATAGTACGAAAAAAGTTTATTATAAACTATAACGCCGCCAACATTTTGTAGAATTGTGATTACATTTCGAACGGCAACTGGTCTCTCAGTGTCAAATCTATTTTTTCAAAAAAAAATGTTTTACGGCGGAAAACAAACTTTGGAGGAAATGATGTGCTTTGTTTTCGATCTTATTTATATTAAGTCATATCAGTCATGGTTATATTATTTATCAGAAAATTAGTCATTGTTACTGAAAATGCACTGAGAAGAACAACACCGAAGCCAGGTAAATTTTCTTCAAGAGAATTGAAAGTTCTCCTTTAAGTTTTTTCCCGCCTTTTCGTAAAACTGGCTTTCATTTAATTTACTTTTTCTGTGCGAAAAAACGCTTATGCGGTGATCAGCTACAATGGATTTTCGTACGCAAAGAAATAACACCTCATTATTTTACTTCTCATTGAAATGAACTGGTGGAATTTGACGATTTAATTTTATTAGTTCTCAACCAAGAAAGATACGCAGTCACTGTTGTATAACAGAGAAAAGATTGGGAAATTCAAATTTAAAAAATGTAGTACTGAAAAATTTCGTGTGGTAGACTATGCTCATTCTTTCTCGTGTCCTTTCATAATCAGATTTATACGTAAATGTGTGGAACTAACAGCACTTTTTGCGCTGCGTATAATATATAAATCACTAATGCAAAAATCAAAAGACACTTTTCCTACTTTAGTTTCCTTAACTTTGTCATGCTCAAAAAAAAAAAAAATGTTGAAGTTACCCACATCCTGCTTCACCCTTTACGTTACAAATAGTCGCTTAGCAAGTTAACAGTTAAGGTAATGCTTTGAAAAATATTTTGGACAATTTAGGATTGAAAAAATTGTTACTCTTGTCCAAAAATAGCATCTTTAAGGGAGCAATAGGAATAAGTGCTTCACTCTAAGAGGTGTAAAAATGTCAAAGTGTGCCAAGGTATAACCGATTATTACATGTTACAAGAAAAATACCTCAATAGCTAAAGCAAAGACTCACAAACAGTAGATGTATTCTAAAAGATATGATTCACACAGTTTAGATATGAAGCTTAGACTAAAATATATATATATAAAAAAAAAAAGAGCCTAGGCTTTTGTTACTTATTTAGCTTTAATTATACATATATTGAGTTGAAAACAGTTTTGGAGGGAAACCTTTCTATGAAACTTACACGACTACATCTTGGTTCATAATCTTCAAGGAGTCAAATGAACTGTAAATTTCGTCTCTATACACTGTTAAAACTGACTTGCTTGAAAATGAGACAAAATAGTGACTTGTTTTTTCCGAGTCAATTGGTCTTGAATTTGAGTCTCCGAAAATTTGAGTTTTGAGACAGACCTGTTACTTAAATATTTCACAAATACGGAAAAGGGAAATATTACTTTATTTACATCGAAACAATTTAAATTCGTAGAAAAAGACAAAGTTTATCATCATGAAACGATTTTCTATGTCTACAAATCCGCTTCTTTCCAATAAAATAAAGGACTATTTGTTTCTTACGCGTGACTAACCACACCCCACGATTTAGCTCCGACGAAAACAGATATCACTACGCGAGCAGGAAGGAAAGGGAATTTCCCCAGCGCCGATGGACGGGTAAGTTTTTAATTTTCAGTGTTATGATTACGAACAGTTACCCTGCTTTTATTTTTATTTGCTACCTTTTTTGAATTAACCAGTTGTCTTAGCAATAAGTATAGCACAATTTTAACTTTATCGATTTCACTAACGGACGAAGCCCGCGAAAACTAAGCCTGTCCTGTATCTCTATGTGTATGGTAAGCTGTTTTTAGCATTATTTACATTGAGTTTACACCCTTTGTGTCCCCCTCCCCTCCCGAAATAATTCGAAATGATGGGTCTTATATAATGTGTGTTGTTTACAGAGTTGGCATTGTTTTTTACCATCTGTGTGGTTTTTACCATGGTATTTACCGTCCTTAGAAGAACCCGATTTCTCCATGGTTTTTACCATCTTGGACAAAAATATAAAACATTCAAGGGGTTTCCTTTCAATAAAAATGTTTTTGATTTTAAAAGTGTAAGTTAAGGTAAAATGATCAAGGCTGTATAAACATGAACAATCTCTCCCTCCCCTCTTTTAAATTTTAATCAAATTTCAACGACAGTAATCATTCGTTCAAAGCTAGAACTGAAGTTACGAACAATACTTTACTATCCACAACCTCCTAATATGAGCCATGTACACGGGGGGGGGGGGGGGGGATCCAAATGAAAAGGAAGGCATTTTTTTATTTTGATGGTGATAATGTGTTTTTATTGTTGACTTTGCTGGTTTTTTGTGAGCCAACAAAATAAAAAAATGCTTCTAAAAATATTTGCCGTTGTTGTTTTCTTTTGCAATATGTGCTAAAGAATAAATGAAAGTCTAAACTCATAAATAATATGTTATTGTAAAAATTCTCATGCTTAAAACATAATTATTGTTTCGGTAATTTTATTCAAATAATTAATTTTCAACGGATATGTTTGCTAAGTTCATTCATGCGTAAAATAAATGCAGTTAATTTTTTCTTAAGAAAATTTTTAAAGAAAGGAAAACACATAAATTTAACAATATAAATATTTGTGTCCTCTTAACATTCATTCTGTGGAAAAATGCAATTTTTTCGTGTGCGTGATTAGTGCAATAGCTGATTTAGTTTAGTATAATTCACATGTAACACAAATAAATTATTTTGATTAACATTCATTTATATTACCTACTGATGAACTTTGAAAATTTAGTGAGATTATTAATTTATCCGAAACGGAAACCTTCCCTCTTATATTATTTTTTTATTCTACAAATCTTTAACTCGTGAGATAGTTGTCATTTCATTACTTGTCACATGGTGTTTTTGGTAATATGGAATAATATATTAAGACAAAATAATACATAGGACATAATAGTAAAATATAAGATCTATGCAGAGGCTTATTTAGAAAGGGACAAACAGTATTTCCTAGGTTTTTACCCGGTAAAAACCTGGTTTTTCTCATGTCCTGGTAAAACCAGTTTTTCCAGGGAAAAACCCAACCCTGTGTGTGAGGATTTTGAATTGAATTCCCGAAAACGTAGAAATATATCAACAACAGCAAAACAATCTATTAAGTGTTTGACTTTTTCCAATTGCTTACTTTGTAATTTCCATCTCTATGTCTCGAAACCTCCCTTTCGAATTTTTCTTGTGTTCCATGATTCGAGATAGACAGGTTCGACTGTATAAATTTATGGTATGCAATTATAATCCACTCCTAAAATGACTGTAGCAACTCAATATGTAACACGAATAAAGGTAAAATTTGTCTACTGACAACTTAGTTAAATTTTACTATCTTAAACTATATTAATATAACATAAAGAGGAGATCTCAAACACCGGTGGCACTGTACTTTTAATGTAAACAATCATGTTTGAAATAAGTTAGTTATCCTATTTATGAAGAACTTTCCATATGTGATCAGGTTGTGTATTAAATAATTTCAGATGTTGAATAGAGATGCACCGAGTACTCGATAAATATTCCTATTCGGTACTAAATTTGAATCGGGTACTCGGCCGATACCGAGTAAATGTAAATAATTCAGGGGCCGCGCTAAGCGTTCGCCACCTCGCCAAATGCTATAAAATAGAAAATTCGGCGAAAAAAATTCTGATTTGGCTAAAGTATTGGCGAATGGAAAATTGTCAGAAATTTTCACTTGGGGGAAAAATACACTTATTACATTAAAAAAACAAACAATTAAAATTCTTTGATTAAAACTCTCGAAGTTTGGCTAAGACTTTTGAAATATTTGGCTTATTTACTAGCTAACAACTTAAAATCCTTAGCGCGGTCCCTGATAATTGAATATTATTCAAGATATTTTTTTCAGTAATTAAAAAGATGCAAAAATATGTATAATGCAATTATTTACAATTGCTATATTAATAAAATATGACTTGAATTATATGTAAAAGTTTTAAAAACAGGTTTAAAACCAAATTAGTGTAAAAGCTAACTAAGGGTGTGCGAATCGGGTACTCGGAAATTTGAATCGGGTACTCGGCCGATACCGAGTAAATGTAAATAATTGAATATTATTCAAGATATTTTTTTCAGTAATTAAAAAGATGCAAAAATATGTATAATGCAATTATTTACAATTGCTACATTAATAAAATATGACTTGAATTTTATGTAAAAGTTTTAAAAACAGGTTTAAAACCAAATTAGTGTAAAAGCTAACTAAGGGTGTGCGAATCGGGTACTTGGAAATTTGAATGTGGTACTAGGCCGATACCGAGTAAATGTAAATAATTGAATATTATTCAAGATATTTTTTTCAGTAATTAAAAAGATGCAAAAATATGTATAATACAATTATTTACAATTGCTATATTAATAAAATATGACTTGAATTTTATGTAAAAGTTTTAAAAACAGGTTTAAAACCAAATTAGTGTAAAAGCTAACTAAGGGTGTGCGAATCGGGTACTTGGAAATTTGAATGTGGTACTAGGCCGATACCGAGTAAATGTAAATAATTGAATATTATTCAAGATATTTTTTTCAGTAATTAAAAAGATGCAAAAATATGTATAATACAATTATTTACAATTGCTATATTAATAAAATATGACTTGAATTTTATGTAAAAGTTTTAAAAACAGGTTTAAAACAAATTAGTGCAAAAGCTAACTAAGGGTGTGCGAATGTGTAGTTACCTTTTTCATATTGGTGTTGGGCAACTTACCTATGATCAGGAACAGTCCAAGTGATCCTTAAGACAAATATTAATGAACTTGTTAAAAAAAAACTTTGTCTCATATTCCAATATATTCCTAATCAAACTTGTGGCATAATAATAACAACCCAGAAGTAAAAATGAGTAAATTTTAAAGTGAGAAAAAGATTGACTTCTAATACTTAAAGAAAAAAATTCCTGTTCACTGGTCAGTAGGGCCCGTAAGATTTTTTAGTGATTTCTAACCCTGTACGTGTATATATGTACTCGGTACTCGGCCGAGTAGTGAAAGGCCGAGTACTCGGCCAATGTGCTACTTGGTGCTTCTCTAATGTTGAACCTTCTCTTTGGCATGTTAAAACCTAGTGTGTATGTGTGGTAACCTAAGGCTTTATGCTAAGAGGTGGGGCATGGAGGAGAAAAGTGTGTATGTGTGGTAAGAAAGTTGGTTTTCTTTGTTATTGTTTTGATTTGGTTAAATAATTTGTTTATTGCATGTTTATCAGCTTCAATGCAATTAGACCAGGGGTTCCCAAACTTTTCCAGTTCACAGCACCTTTTGTGGAATTGAAATTTTCTCACATCTCCTCCTCTAATCTATGTTATGTATGAATGTATTGAAAATATGGACACTCTCTGTTTGGGTGGAGTGAAAAAAATAAATTTTCGAATTTCAAACCCCTGGGGTTTCAAACGTTGCCTTTTGGCACCACTAAATTACCCTTGAAATTTTAGCCCCCAAGGATAGTACCTTAAGGTTTCCATATTGTCAGAGGCGGCGCCAGCTATGGGGCAGGGGGGGCAATTGCCCCCCGTCGGAAGCGTCTTGCCCCCCCATCGGGGAAAATTTCTAACTTCGTCGGGAAAATCCGACGATCAAATTTTCCGACAGAAATCTGAGTGCCGAAAATCTTTCCGATCCCGACGGATCAGTAAACTGTTTTCAATAAAATAATTCAATCAAAAAAAACTATTTTTTTCTCTAAAATATTCTCATTATTTAACGAATTACGCGTTTCCAGACCAATTTTGAACACGAGAACCTTCGGGAGACACAGGATGCATCGGCTAGATGTCGTATCTCTTTTGAACGAACGTAAGTTCTGCTGGAGAAAGTTATTTTTGTTCAGGTTGAAAAGGACAAATCTTCCTCTTTTCTTACCAGCTGTCCTTACCCGCAAATCGCCAGCAGCATGGCAAACGGACATTCATTGTCACTTTCTGAGAATCTGATAATCATCAACAATCAATAGCTGTTCTCTACCTCATTTCTTAAAATCAGCCGCTAGACACGTGTTCTCTCCAGGGCCTTTGCCACCCTCTGAGGAGGAGCGATACTTCAGACTCAGGGATTAGACCCTTTTTCTTCTCGTAAACAAGTGCCGCGGGGCTCCTGAGCGTTGTGCATAGAGAGCTAGTAAAGAATAGTCTGTGAAGAAACGAAGCATACCCTAGGCCACAGTACAAATTCGCCCTTCGCACCGTCACGTCATGGTGACTAACTTTTCATTCACGGAGTTACTTCTTAACAAGAGAAAAAAAATCTTAACCAAAATTTAAACGAATTGAAATTTATTAGAACAGAACAGATGTAAATCATGTCCAGAAGTAACTGGGTAAGTGTGTGTTATAAACTTTTGAAATGCTTTTTTTTAGCAATAGGGGCAGTATGAATTTGATTTTTTTTTTTTTTTTTTTGTGTTTTCTTTCTTCGTTTCTTTCTTTCTTTCATTTAAAACCGTACACATTTAGATAGCAACGAGTTAAAAATTAAATCTACACCCTTTGTGTTTAGAGGTGAGGAAAAAAAGTGTTGATACTTTTTTTTCGCTCATATTTTTCACTCTCAAGCAGACTAGTTTATAAGATAATTCTTTTTATTTATTAAGTTCAATTACACTTCATTTGTTTTTCATTTCCTTTATCATTTAATATTTTCGTTTTGTGTATCTCTGAAATTCTTTCGAAAAATAAAATTGTAAATGTACGTACATCTTTATCCTTTTGTTTAGTTTCAATCCTGATTGTAAACCCCCGACGCAACAAGGAAGGGGGTTGACGTGTATAAAGTTGACGTGTCTGTGTATTTGTCGATCTGTCTGTGGCACTCTACAGGCTGATCGGATGGACCGTTTCGAAAAAAAAAATTTTTTTTGAAAGGAGAGTGTTCTCAGCTAGATCGCGTTTTCGAATGACATTAACCCATTAATGCCTAGCGTCCCTTTTTAAGGACGGTCCAAAATAGGGTCTGAATTTCCCCAAAATGAACAAAGCTCACACTTCTTGCATTGAAAAAGGGGCTCCTTGTAGCCCCGAAACACGTGTCTGCAATATACCTGTATATTTGTGCATTTTTAACGCTGGATTTAATCTTCACAAATAATAGTGTTCAATTAGTACCTTGGTATTGTTTCAATTCGTCATTAACAGATTGCAGCACATAACCATTGTAAAGTGTGTTCTGTAGCAGTTTTAATATGATCTTTATCAAAAATGACATCGTTCACAATCTCAAGGAAAAAAGCTAAGTTTTCAAAGTGATTCCCAGCTTCCCAGTTTATGTTAATTGCTGATTTTATTTCTTCTTATAAAATGTCTTTTTAAATATTATATCGTAGGCAGAAAAAAATTTTAGTAAAAAAAGTATGTACCCTCTGGGGTCTATCGTAACTTTTAAGGGACGATTTTTCTTTCCTTAATAAAGAAATTATTTTTTACATAATATTTTTTTTATTATTTTTCCTGTCCATTAAACACTGTTTGTAACCAGTATACAAAATATTTTTGGAAAAAAAAGTCAGGCATTAATGGGTTAATTAACGAAGATATTAGTTAAAAACCTTTAAAAGGTTTTTCACGATTTTTGAAGAGAAAAAAAAACAAGAGAAAAGCAAAACAACAGTATCAAAATGAAAAAAAATTCTGCATCTGATAGAATGTGTTTGAAACTTCCATGTTATTTAGAATTCGAATGCTAACTTTTTTTAGAAAATGCGGCTAAGCCTTAAATTTACGCAATTGGAAGCCTATGTCATTGTTGGCAAACGAAGAAAGAAAACTCAATGATTTAAAATGGTTTTTCTGTTGCCATTTTATATTTGTTAACAATTAAAATACTTGTAGTTGATTTTAGTATGAGGTTTTAAAAGAATATTCAATTTTCCCTCTTTATTCTGCTTTTGCGACTAGCAAATTTACTAATAAGGATTATCGTTCCTTTTCTGCGTTTACCTGGTCCTATTGAAAACAACTGAATGTATTTAAATTTAAAATGCTTTTTGATCAGTGTAGTCCGTTTTAATATGAGGTCGGCAATCAGGGTCTGGGGTTTTTTAATTTTTTTAATTTAATCCTAATACTTGTACTGTTTTGTTTTGGGTTTATGGTCAGAATGATTACCTTTTATGCGAATGCACCATAAAAAATTAAAACACTGGAGAACGGAGGGGGGGCACTTTTAATTTTTAAATTATACCTGTGCCCCCCTGTCGGGCAAGCTTGCCCCCCTGTCGGGCATTTCCTAGCGCCACCTCTGCATATTGTCCCAAAAAATACCAAAAATCGACTTTTTTCGAATTGATTTTCAAAATGGAAAATACATATTTTGGAAATGAAAAGGGTTGTGAAAGTTAACTCCGTGTTTAAAATTTCTATATTGTGTACACTTGGTTTTTTTCGTATCGTGTGAAAATGAAAGCTAAAATGTCGATTTTCGGTTTTTTTTTTGACTTTTGGGAAATTTAGAGAAATTACTCCTATTGAACTCAAACTTGTAAGAGATACTAATGGAACTAAGAGTTCATATTTATATCCCCTAACATTTCTAAAATATGTATTTTCAATATCGTAAAAAAAAAGTTCGAACTTTTGGTTCTTTTGATATTATTTGGGACAATGTGGAAACCTAAAGATATTATTCTAGGCAGTGGAGATAAAAGACAACTTTTGAGACCTCAGGCGATTCGAAATTCGAAAACTTATTTTTTTTCACCCTGGCATCATGCTTCAGTCCCTTAAGGGGAAACTTCCTGCCGAATGCTTAATATTTACTTGTGTTTGAATTTATTTTGCTTTTTGTTCCAGTCCCAAAATTTAATTTAAGTTTACAATAGTTTAGCTTTTTACATTTTTATCTAGCAAAAATTCTGAGAGTACACAAAGTAAAAATCATAAAGTTGCGAAGAACGTGGGAAAGAGACCCTATTGTATGAAGAGTTGGAGAGAAAATAAAGTGCTTATTTTCATAGTTTAGTGGGAAGCCTTCTTTAAATATGCATTAAATCAAAACTTGTTTTTTCTCATTGTATTTCCTTTGCAGGGCGTTACTTGGTCGGTTGTGACAGTGGCGTAGGGAGCCAGAGTCTCCTACTTACCGTTCCTTGCAACCTCATCGAAGCAGTTTGCCTCTGGAACAAATGGAACTGTTTTACATAACATTTAACATGCGTTAAGGACAGACTGCTTTTTGCAGTGTGCATACAAATTTAAAGAACTCTGTGGACAATGACTGATATGTACATTCAGTCGGGAAATTTGATAAAACTATAAAATAAAATTTAAAATAATTTGTATTGTTATTGGTTATTATATTGGATGTTGGGTATTTTCTTTTTCTAACAAATGTTTAATATTTTACTTGGCACTTTTAAACTGTTTCAATTGCAATTGCTAATGATTTTATCAGTATTGAATAGTAAAGTTTATATTAGTAAATTATGCCTTGTGTCGGACACAAATTCTGATCCACGTCACCCACGCACCTGAAAAAAGTATCTTAGGCACTAGTTCTTTCAGAACAAGAATATTTTTGAATCCATATTACACTGAAATTTATCATCAGCTGAGAAATTATGTCTGGAGACATTTTTTTTTTTTTTTTGCTGGCCCTAAATATTTTACTTTTTGGCTCTGGTAATAGATACTATTTTGGAAAAAAAAAAAAAAAAAAGACTAGAATTAGGGTTAGTGCAGGTAATTTTGAAAAAGATATTTTATATGCATTATTTTTGATTAGCTCTTGTATATAAAATTACTATTTTGTACTAATTTATAATTAATATGTTAATTTTAAGAACATATAATTTTGTTGTGTAGATGTAAAATTAATTGACTCAAATTTAAATGAAGGGGGGAAAAATACTACCAGCAATTTTCCGGAAAATGAAATGCATAAGTTTAAAATTTTTTGCATCGTTTTGGTTTAATTATAAATTAGTTGTACTCCCCAGCATTATTGGGTGCACATCTAAATGGGCCATTCCATGAAAAAGTAGCAATGTTGTCCTAAAGTGATATCTCATATAATTCAATAAAAAGTGACAATTTTGCATGTTTATAATTTTTTAAGCAATTGTTTTTTCATTACCCGTTTAAATGATTACTATTACATGAAACATACACGTTATTACGTGCTGCTTATTGGCGATTTTTCTGTGGAATGGCCCTAATATTCAATTTTATCTTTTATATTATTCTCAGAAAATTAAATATTAAAAAAGGTAGCATAGTGGAATTTGAGTAAAATATAGGAACATGAGAAACAGAAAAAAAGAGCAATGAAAAAAAAATAGGAACGAAAAACAACACAGCGGAAAAAAAAAGTTCAGCAAAACCCCAGAAAAATGACAAACTAAGAAACAAGAATTGCAATTTTCGAAAATAAGAAACTGAACTTCTATAAAATCACAAAAAAATTAAAAACTAAAACTGATTATCTCCAACCACTCAAATGGTGTATAAGTAGAAATTTTACGAGAGAAAATTCAACTTTTTTGAGCATTAAGACAAAGTTATTTGAAGTTTTAATTATTGATTGTACCCATGACCATCGTCTGGAAAATCCTCTGCATTTTACAATAAAAAGTGTTGGCACTGTGGCTGTGGCACGATATGCCTTTTCTGAAGATTTTATCAAGACTCATAAGAATTCTATGAAAGAAAATATCCATTTGTAGGAGATTGAAGTTTATGACAATTGAATCGTTTGTTGCAGAAACCTGTGAACTGATTCCCCCCCCCCCCTCCCCAAAAAAAATGATATTATTAAAGGTTATGAATGGCCAATTTTAGGCACACCGTCGGATGAAAAACATAAGCCTTCATATGTGATGTGTGTAAACAACTTTTCTTTAAAAAAATTTATTTCATTGCAGAAACTTGTTAAGTGCAAAATTTTTAACAATTTTTCGCAAAAAAAAAAAAAAAAAAAATTGGAAAATTGATTCCAACCGTAGGGTGACGGGACCAGTTACAGACATGCTTAAGATCCATTGGGACCAGTTACAGACATGCTTAAGAAATAGCTCCTGAAATTGACTCTAATAACATTAGATGGATTCATGAGTCACAGAAATATCAGTTTTACCTGCCTAGAAAGCTTAGTTTTTAAATCCAAGCTTATGCCTGTCTGTAACTGGTTCCGTCACCTTATTTTTTTTTTTTTTTTGCAATACAATAAGAAGCAATTTTTTCAACGACTATACCTATTGTGATTTTAAAACGGAGAAGTTCTTTATTGTTAGTTTAGTTGTTTAAAATTTAAAAGAGTGCACTTGATGGGTTTCTGAAATAAAAGGGTTAATTTGAATAATACTTTTACTATTTTTCAGATGCAGTCCAAAATTACTACAGTGGCTGTCGTTTTTTGAAATCACGTTTCTTTTTTGACAGTTTTGATATAAATAAGCTGGATTTCGCTCGATTTGAATCATTTGAGCAGCTGATTCAATTATTAAGTGCCCAGTTTTTTTTTTGTGATGAATTAAAAAACTTTTTTTTTAAAGTTTTCATGCATGTTTCACTTTTGATAATCAGACATGTGATTCTTTGCACACAAAACCAAAGAGAAAAAAGTCATAAATGGAAAAAAAACATGCATTAAACTGATTTTGAAAAAAAAAATCCTTAATTCATCAGAAAAAATAATACAGTGGGTGCCGTTTAATTGAATCGGCCGCTTTAAAATCAGCTGCGGCGCGGCCACTGGTAATTTTAATCTGCATCTGAAAAATTGTAAAATTATTATCCAAAAACAAAATGAACAAAAATGTCTCATTTCTGAACAGAAGACCCGACTCATAAACAAGACGCAAAATGCTTATTTTTTAAATTCTGTGATGACTCGGAAATAAACACAGCACTGTATCATTTCCAAGAGTAGAGCCGTTTCAAAAATTAAGAATAGGATTGTCTCGTATATGAGCCCATTTCGTATCATATTCGAACATATTTCCGTCTCAAAAACAAGAACATTGGTTATTACTTTTAAGAACGCCGTGTGCTTCAAAAACAAGACACCCTGTTTTCTAATTCCAAGACATTTGGTTCTGGAGCCATTTTGGGTCAATGATGTTCTTGAAAACAAGACGTTTCGCCTCATTTCTAAGTACATTGTTTTAACAGTGTAGGACAATGATTAATTACGTTATAAGGTTCGTTTTATTTAATGCACTTAAAGTGGCAATGCTTGGCCAATCTCATGATACTACTAATAAGAATAATATAGATATGATATATATATCATAAAATTTAAAAAAAAGAAAATCTGTCGAAGTTATAATTTCATTAGTGTAATGAATCTTACGAAATTGAGGTAATTGAAGATTTCTTATAAGACTTAAGTCTCATGATATTATTAAAGGAAGTGAGCTTTTTTATTTGCAACCAAAATGTGAGCCCTAAAATGAAATAACAAATAGATCATCTTAAACAACATCTTGAGCAACAAAAAATTATCTTACTTTTTCACATGTTGATCTGCAAGATCCACTGGCCATTACGCAACAACGGATCCCTAAAACGAGAAATAAAAAATAATAATTCCCATATTTTTGAATGTATACATTGTATACATACATGTATATCATATATGTGCATATGGATACAATATTATAAAATGTGCGATAATTATGCTGATTAAAAACATATACTATGAACATTGTATATTCTTAAAAGATCAATGTTTTTTTATCGATGTATTGGTTGTCTAGCACCGATGCTTTGTCATAATTTCATTTCCTTTCACTCCAATGTCTCCCATACCTAACACAGCACGTGATTTCCCGGTTGGATGAGGCCCTGAAGAGATCTTTGTTTTTTGATCCAGACCAGGAGTCGAGCAAACCTTGGACCAGTACCAATAGAGGTATTGATTAACTTAGGGGACTTTGTGAACGCGAACATATTTAACGTCTCCCAGCTACCATGAGTGAAGACGGTGCAAGAACTATCTGCCTTTTTTACTGACTATCAGTTCAAATATTGCTACATACTCCACTCTTTAATACTTAAAAAATATTCAACAGTTAATTGACGTACGAAGAAAGTGGTGTATTTACTACATTAGATTGAATTAAGTTTATGTTAACAGAGTTAAAGAAGTCCTTTAATGGGAAAAAATATCAATAATTAATTAGTAAACTAATCATTATTTAATACACAAATTATTTAATAAATGAGACACAGCTATCAATAAAACCATATTTATTCTGGCGGTTAATCATTTTCAATTCAGTTAATTCAAGTTTCAAACTCGTTAGTACTAACAAAAGCAAGTTCAATTATCCATTAAATTCGATGATTGAAGACCATCCATTAATCGTTGTCGATAAGTTGGTATCACAACACCAAAACCTGCTTCAATAGTATATTTTAATGTCTTTAATTCAAGTGATAGTTTAAAATACACATTACATCCGTTTTTGTGATTGATGAAAACACAAATGACATCCTCAAATTTGTTCTCTGATCTGTTTCTTAGAAAACAAGATTTGAATTTTACCTTGATGCAAATCGAGGTAAGTCCTAGACCGCTCCTACTTTAATCGACACGAGTCAAGCTTAAAGTGGCTCATTATCAACATCAATTACTTCGCCTTGCTTCAAATTTCATTCTAAGTGGTTTATTTATTTTTAAATCTTAGTTTCTTGAAATCATTACGCTAAATATCTATTTGCGATAATTAAATTTGCATAGCAAGTACCTGGGCGTTTGCTTGAACGAAGGGAATTAACATGCATTTTACGTTTTTAATTATATATTTAGATTGATATGAAACAAAACAACTAAATATTTATTTTTTTTAAACTGGAATCGTCTGCTTTGGTCTCTTAAACCGGAATTTCGGAAATTATATTTATATTCTTATCACATTTCTGAGTTAATCTTCAATTTCATTGCAAAGTATTTTTAAACTAAAGTATTACTAAGCAGCAAAACATTTAGTAACGAAAACATAAACAATAAGGTTAGATGAGGTAAGATAAGCAACATACAAAAAAGAACAGCTGCTGAAAAACTTAGTTTTTACTGTGCATTGTATCAGCAATTGGAGTACTGATTTTTTTAATAGGTTTTATCATAAGCAATATTTTCAAACTACTTAACATCAGAATTGGGTAACAAAAAATGGATTGAATAAAGACAAAGCGCAAGAAAGACTTTTTCTACAGACAAAAGGGTAAGAACAAAAAAGTTCAAAATTTACATTGGAAAACAACTTTTCTTCTTCTTCTTTTTTTTTTTTTTGTATTTCATAAAAAATATGCGTTTTATTTATGTGTGTATGTGGCGTTTCTCATGTAAGTTTTTTTTTTTTTTTTAATAGCATGAACAGTCTATAATTGAGTTTGAGCTCAAAATTTTGACCTGGCAATTAGATAACTGCAGGGTTATCTTTTCAATAAAAAATATGTAGGTAGCTCACTTAATTAATGTGCCGAATTTTAAGCAAAGCATTCATAATCGAGTTACAAAAGCTCTAGATCAGTAAAGGTCTCGAATAAGAAAGGATCAGCTGATGGTTTTTAACTTTTCCTAATTTACAAAACCGGTTCCAAATTATTTTAATCTAATCATTTGATTGATCACATCAAATAAATTTAAATTAAGTAAAACAAAAAGGACTTAGTTGCATTTGTTTAAGCCATGAGCTTGATCTTGATTGACCTTGCAAATCTCACATACAGCACTGTCCAAAAAACAAACGATCAGAACATTTACTTCTGACATATTCACAAAGTACTACAAACTGCGTAACAAAGCACGTGATAAAAAAAAAAAAAGAAACCTCTTCTCGATGTCTTATCCCGTAGCAGAAGTCGACAATAAAGAAAAAACATTAACAATAAAAAGTTCCAGCGAACAGATAATACATCAACGTCAAGCCATCTGAACCGGCCATTACAGATAGTTTAACTCTCGCGGGGATAAGAAAAACTACTCTTTATATGCAAGTTTCGACTTCGTTATTTTTACTGTTCCTTTATGTTCACTTACGTACACTTTCTGTGTCACAAAAAGCGAGTCGACTTACCCGTTTTGATTGCTCTTCGGATGCTAATGCCACAATTGTGTGTTTTACATAGCGAGCGGGTTGTGTTTTCATGCGTGAATTTATGCGTAGCAGTATGACATTCGGTCCAAGCATTTGTCAATGGTTATGGTCAATTTATCGCTTCGTTTATGGCTGCTCAGTAGAAGTCTTAAACATGGGTTTTTAACCTTTTTATGGCCGCTAGAGCACTGATTTTCAGATACAGCTGAGCAGAGAAATTTCAATTCCATTCAACTGTAACTTACGGCTTTATTTTGAAGTCATTAACTTAATGCTGTAGTTAATAGCTCATTAGTATTTAACGCAATTTAGCGCGTTTGTCCGTTTCGGAGATCTTTAAAAAAGGATAAACTTAACTCATTAATGATGGGTGCTCCTCGGGAATTTCAAGAGGCATTTAAAAATGAGTTTCACTATGTGAATTAGTTTCAAATGTTCAAGTTAAAGCAAACCTTTATGATCCAAATAGAAAGTATAATGATTTGATAGAATAAAATGTAATAAATACTCTCAAACTTACTGGCATTTTAGTGTCCATATGGATTAAATAATCATCAACAAATATCTTTCATTTTGATTCGGTTAGTCAATCTATTATGGTCGATGTAACTTCCACGTGAAACGCTGTTTCGGTTTTTATTAATATTTATGTTTTTGTTTTCTGACACATAAAATTAAGAATATATTCTAAATCAACACACTTTTATACTTAGTGAATTAATTAATTAATTAATTAATTGGTGCCGGTTTTTATTTATTATCGTTGATACTTAAATTTCAGGAAAAAATACAGAAGTGAATACGCCAACATTTCCAATGCAACTGGAAATGTTGGCGGTCCGTTGTTATCCACTGAAAAGCGAACAAGTGTAGTGTGGCAACTCAAGCTGCTTCACGATTTGGTTGTTACAGTCGGTTATATCTTCAAAACGGCTCGATAGCCAGCATTAACAGCGTAAACCGCACTGACTAGTTTTAAAATTTTCCACACTGTCGTGTTGTAAAAAAAAAAATAGAATGTAATAACTGGAAGCAAGAGATATTGTTTTCTGTTTTTAATGTACTTCTAGCAAAAGATTTTTAAAACTAAATTAATTATAATTTGATAAATTTGAACGGGTACTCAGATACAAATGAGACCTTATTTCATAAAACTTTAAATAAAACAACACTGAAACATGGAAAGGAGGTGTCATTGTTATTGCCTAGATTCGTCGAGCGAAAAGAGGGTTTGCTCGACTGCATTCCTTCAAAAGCTGTTGGAGTAAGGGGGAGGAGAAAGATTCGGACAGACCTACAGACACATTTTGCCATTATTTATTATTTTTTACTTTTTTTTTTCCTTTTTAGCGAAATTTTAAATCACATATCGATTTCTTCTAAGTCTTTTAAAAAATTGCTTTCATTTTTTTAATGGAAAAGTAAGGTAAAATAAACGTGTGAGTAACAAATTTTGACAAAAGTGCAAAGAAACATTTTTGAGTGAGAGAATGAATTTAAGCCATTAATGCGTAGCGTCCCTTTTTAGGGACGGTCCAAAAAAGGGTCTGAATTCCCCCAAAATGAACGTTTCAACCAAATAATAGTGTTCAATTAGTACCTTGGTATTGTTTAGATTCGTTATTAACAGATGCAGCACATAACCATTGTAAAGTGTGTTCTGTAGCAGTTTTAATATGATCTTTAACAAAAATTATATCGTTCACAATCTCAAGAAAAAGAGCTAAGTTTTCAAAGTTATTCCCAGCTTCTCAGTTTATTTTAATTGCTGATTTTATTTCTTCTTATAAAATGTTTTTCTAAATATTTTATCGTAAGCAGAAAAAAAAATAGTAAAAAAAGTATGTTCCATCTAGGGTCTATCGTAACTTTTAAGGGACGATTTTTCTTTCCTTAATAAAAAAATTATTTTTTACAGAAATTTTTTTTAATTATTTTTCCTGTCCATTAAACACTGTTTATAACCAGTATACAAAATATCTTTGGAAAAAAAAGTCAGGCATTAATGGGTTAATGAGGAGGAAAATAGAACTAAGTTATCGGAATGACTACGAGATCGATCATTAAAGAACAAAAAAAAAAAAAAAATCCCATCCACTTACAAGCATCAGAGCATGAAATAAGGTACTTTGTATGAATGTGAAATTGTTCTTAATGTATAAATTAATGCAACCCTTTCTTGACGATAGTCCCAATGAGATCTAAATTGTGAGAAATCACAGGATTAATCTTCGAATAAGACACATAGTTTTTAAATGAGTTCAACAATGTGTTGGAAACGAAATCTCGAGGGCGGGTAGCTGCGAGGGTTTTTCCCCTTATTTTCACTAGAACCTTCATAAAACATTAAAGACGTACTGCCAGGGATGGTAGGTTAATAAGTGTTTATGTGAAAACTGTTAATACCAAAAATATCCTTCTTAGGAGCCATTCCAGCTTCTGTAACACCCCATTCCCCAATTAGAAACTGGTTAAGCTAATAATTGGAATGAAAATTGGTTAACGAATTACACCCTCAATTTCTCACATTTAACTAAGTTTCGAAAGTAACTGAAGATTTAAAAGGAATATCGTAAACAATCAAACTTACTTTTTTTTAAACTACTTATGATTTTTTTCCTCTATATTTGAATAATTAATATTTTAAATAACGTCTCATTTGTTTTAGAGCACCCGAATCAAATTTATAAAATTGTAACTTAAAACGAATTACTGTCTGCGATCCCCGCCCTATTGTTTGGTTATTCTTGTTATTGTCGCTGGGGTAAGACGAACTACGGTTCAGACGAATTGATTTTTTATGTATCCAGGGGCCCTACTCTCATTGTATCGTCAATATAGTCGATACCGAGAATACGGGTTTTTTGTGCCCCGTGACGTCACATCTCGTGAGACACGAATAATCGCTAATCTCAAAGCCACTTCTAATTTAAGGTATCTAGAATCGCGCCGAGAAGTTTACGACAGGGTAAGAAGACGTGAGATGCCTTCCTCGGCAGTGAGAAGCTGTTTGTTTATTCCATTTTTTCTCAACGCGGAGTGTGCCATAATGTTTATAAGTTCTGAAAATGTGGTTTAGTATGTTTTTACATTGAGAGTCAAGATATTTTCTTTATTTTGAGTTTGAATTTGGGAGAGGCAGCCATTTATCGGCAGTAATTGGAACTCTGCAACTTTGCCGATTATCTATAATCATCTTATTTTACTGAGAAATTGGCCAAAATTTTGCAAATTGAAATTACTTTAAGGTATGCCCAAAACTTGAATTTATATATTTACTTAACCAGGGTGTCGATCTAACCCAAGGGGGAGGGATACATTTCCTTTAATAAAATGAGCTCTTTACTCAAATTCTATTTTCTACCAGGGGAGGGGGGGAGCATTTCGTTTTTATCGTATCGTATTTAAGTTTAATTTTACCTCTCAGAATAATTGAATCATCGTTTTTCAAGTCTTAAAATGATAGTAAAAGCATAAAACATGAATTTGTTTCTTTCAATTCTCAAACATAAAGTGTTTTAAATGCATTTTGGAAAAAAGATCCGCAGACATGTGATTTAGGATCTCCATTTTTCTCTTATGCATTGCCCCAAAAATAGGGACTTGTACTTAATATTTAGAGAGTGAATATATATATCTCTTATTGGCGAAAAGGCCAAAATATCGCGAAAAGCAGAATTGAGTCTATCAAAATCATTGCAAAAAGCGCAGCACATGCAGTAATTTTTACCCCTCTCAAACAACAAATGTTTTAAATACACGTTTTGAAAAAGTGATACCTAGACAAAGGGCACGACTTTGTAGGATATTGAGCACGAGCTTTATGTGCTGCCCCCCCCCCCCCAAATAAAAACAATATAATGAAATAGTAAAATATTTTGGATTTCAAGTTTTCGCAAGAGTAGTTTTTAATTTATTTTTTATCTTGTCATAGTGCGATATGAAATTTCTCCATGTTAAAAACTTTAGAGATATTTAAGGCCTTTTTTTGCCCTGCCCAGACATGTGATTTTTCTTTACTTAGCATTTAAAGATTGTAAAAACAACTATTATTGCGAAAACAAAAATGAGTAACGCAAAAAGGGGACTTTTGCTGAATTGCCTGAATTTAAAACTGTTATTGTGATAAAGTCAAAATATCGCTGAAAACAAAGTCATGAAGTTAAATGATTTAATTTAACAAATATTTTTAAATATTAGTATTATTTTTTTAAAGTATTTATAAATTTTTTCATGTTTAGTCGAAGCATTTGATACATTGAAATGAATTCGTATAATGTATTTCGACACCTTACTTCGCTTACGCTTGTATGCTCGTATGTGTTGAAAAGATGTACTAATTGCGATTTAAAATTCTAATATTTTTAAACTCCTGAAACGCAACACCTTAATCTGCCCGAATGCTTTTAATATTTGGCTCTCGAATCTTTTTGCCATCTATTTCGGAGGCTAAGCTAAACCAGAAAGTTAAAGCAAAATGCACGAACAAATGTTGATGTAACGCGAGTGAGATATACTAAAAATACTGTCATTTGATTGGTCAATCGTTTTTCCTTCTCGATACGCGGTAGAAGGAGAGAAAATTCTCGCTTGGGCACATTAGGGCTCTCAGAGTAGTACAAAATTTGATAAGCGACTACTTTTTCGACTATTCTTCCTTGTCGTGAAGGAGTAATAGACGTCACTGGAAGTTCCAGGAAGTTTCAGAGTAGGGCCCCTGGAACTTGTTTTAACGAGGTTTGACAACATTCATAGATTGCGGCTCTTCTTCATATTTTGCGAGACACTAAAATGGCTTGGACACGCGATAGTTGTCCACAGTATTAAGTTACGATGCGTAGCACCATCTAATTGTTGTGGATTGGTAGGTCTGTACTATAACAGCAGTCTCACTTATGTTTAACGGAAAATTTTCATCAGTCAGAGAGCACAATTTTTCAACAAACCGCATCAACTGTGGTCTGAATATCCGAATATCGTTAACAATCAAACTTACTTTTTTTTTAAACTACTTATGATTTTTTCCCTCTATATTTGAATAATTAAGATTTTAACTAACGTCTCATTTGTTTTAGAGCACCCGGATCAAATTTATAAAATTGTAACTTAAAATGAGTTACTGTCTGCGATCCCCGCCCTATTGTTTGGTTATTCTTGTTATTGTCGCTGGGGTAAGACGAACTACAGTTCAGACGAATTGATATTTTAAGTCCCTTGGAACTTGTTTTAACGAGGTTTGACAACATTCATAGATTGCGGCTCTTCTTCATATTTTGAGAGACACTAAAATGGCTTGGACACGCGATAGTTGTCCACAATATTAAGTTACGATGCGTAGCACCATCTAATTGTTGTGTATTGGTAGGTCCGTACTGTAACAGAGATCTCACTTATGTTTAACGGAAAATGTTCATCAGTCGGAGAGCACAATTTTTCAACAAACCGCATCAACTGTGGTCTGAATATCCGATCTGTTTGAAGTATCTGTTGAAGTTCGTAAAGAGTACTAAATGTACACTGCAGAAAATAATATTTTATTTTTACGGTATAATACTGGCGGCAGAGGTTCCAGTTTAAAACTGTAAAATGCACAGTAGTAAACTGTAAAACTAGCAATGTCACAGTTTCTTACTGTAAAGTTAGAAGTTTTAGTTTATTGCCGAAAAATTTGGCTGTATTATACTGTAAAAACAACAGTATAATACTGGCAGCAGAGGTTCCAGTTTAAAACTGTAAAACTCACTATAATAAACTGTAAAATTAGCAGTTTCACAGTTTATTACTATAAAATTAGCAATTTTACGCTTAGTACTGTAAAGTTAGAAATTTTGCAGTTTATTACAGTAAAAGTAGCA
>JAXGGA010014275.1:0-32620 GCA_038373865.1 Uloborus plumipes | reverse complement strand
TTTGAAATATTCAAGGTCAAATAATGCTTTTGGTGACCTTGAAATATTAACATTACGAAACCTTATCAAATTATATATCATTTGAAAGCTTGTTTAAAGAGCTTTACAATGACATATAACAAAAGACTCTAGCTGCAATACAAGCTGAGAAAATTGAATCTTTGTATGTTCAAAATTTCACTTTTTTCCATTTTTTGCGTTTTTTAAGCGGTCTCACACAAAAAACTAACAGCTGAAAAAAATTTTAAAAATCAGTTTTTTTTATCACTTTATAGAGGTAATCAACCCTATAATTTTTTTGAAATTGGTGATGGTCAAGTTGAGGCTTGTTGATTTCACATGGAATGACCCTAAATACAATGTTTTATGGTTATTTGTCCATAGGAAATAGGTTTGAAAAATATTTGAAAAAATTCATCTGAATCAAGTACATAGAGACACAAAACTTCATACAGCAATTTCTCATTCTGAAGTCGTCTGCAGATATGACTTTCCAGGGGTCTGGCTAGAGGAAATTCGGGTCCGTTAACGGACCCTTCACAAAAATACGATCAAGCAAACGGACCCTTCAAAAAAATACGATCCAGCAAAACGGACCCATCACAAAAATACGATCAAGTAAAACAGACTCTTCACAAAATGCTGATCAAACAAAACGGACATTTCACAAATTATCCATTCAAAAAGAAAATTTAAAATAAACTCCATAGTATATTTCTGTGTGGGCCTTTTCTGAAGTTGAAGAAGGAAATTGCTTATCCGCCACTTTTGCAGAAAAAAAAATCGGCACACTTCCTGCCTGCTATGCTCCAGCTTCTTTTAAAGAAATTAACAACTTAAAAAAGGTAGTTGTTTTGCTTTAATAGTTCTGCTTGTTTGTTTTATCATATGCAAATCAAAATGGCTTGCTGCGATGATGCTGTTATAGATTTCTCTGGAAATGCAGAGTAAGGATTTTTTCCTTAGCTCTTGACTTAAACAAAAAGGAATTAATAATAATTGCAATTATTTGCGAAATGAACTTAGAACTGCAAACAGATAGCTAAGGTTGGAGAAAAATAGGATTGCTTCTGATAGAGTGACCAGCTATTTAAAATTATCGCCATCTGACGTTTTTGGTGCGACCTTTTGACCTTATTTTGGCAGAAAATTATTATTATTATTTTACTTTTTTTAATTTAATGCTTGCAAGGGTGGCGTTTTGGTTATATTCAGGAATAATTTGTGTACTTTTCGTCTGTTAATATTGGAAGTTCGGTGTTGTTTGTTTTGCTATGTCTCCCTACTTTCGTATTTTTTCCTCCGAATTTTTGGCGAATATGTCGGTGATTATTAAAGACATTCATCATATAAACCTGATGAAATGTAATTCTAAAATTTTTTGACTTTAATAAATTATTTTATTTACCGTTTTTATACTTCTGACGTTTTCATTTTGAAAAATGCCTCTATATCCGATATGAAAATTAAATTTTACTTATTTTTCAAGCTTTATTAGGAGGCAAATAAATGAAAATTCGCTTCATTTTTTGTTCAGATCATTATTTTATAATTTTTAAAGCAAAATTAACTGTTCTTTTATGAGTTTAAATATTAAACACTGGATGGATCGTTTCATTTTATTTTTCAATCAATTGTGTCAACAGCAGGGTTGGCAAAGGTGGGCCCAGCCCAGAAAAACCCGCCCGGGTTTTTCTGGGCGGGTCCACCAACAAAAACCCACCCGGGTTTTTGTCAAAAGTGGGTTTTTGTTAATTTCTAAGTTATCCACAAATATAGTCAATAATAATATCTCATCTAAATTATACATAAAAAATAAGTAAGAAATCAGGTTTATTTGAGATAAATTTTCTTAGAGTAAGTATTTATTTTATAAAATAATTATTATTTCTTCAATTTTCAAGTCATCGTCCAGAAAATTTTCCTAGCTATGATACTACTTTTTGTTGCAAAATACTTATTATTATACTTATTTATTTATTTTTTGATAGCAAATTTCAAATTTTAAAACAAATTGAAAATGCACCATTAACTTCTTGTAGATGGAAAAAATTGCTTAATTAATGTTTTATAATAATTTTGATTCAACACAGAAGTCAAATAATGATAAAATACTGCAATTTTTGCTTTTATTCTGGATCAAGAAAAATAATGTTTTGCTCTCCATTTCTTCTAACCCTACTGCATTTAGTATCTGATGATTTTCAAGTGCTATATTATAGAGGTACCATACCACTGACTTTAAGCACTAAACCTTTTCTTTGATTTAAAAAAAACAAAGAAAATGCGTCCCCACGCAGTTTATTACTACTAAAATAGTATGACAAGCATTTATTAATAAATTTATAATTCTTGCTGAGTTCTAATGTTAACCTAGTTTTTTCTTAAGATTATTTCAAAAAAAAAAAATCAATTAAGCGTCCCATCATCATTTTCAGCCCCATCTGAAATTAATCAGTTTTGGTTTTGAAAATAAGAAGGGGAGGGGGGGGGGACACTTCAACCCTTATCTCAGAAACACACCTATCATTGAGATATGCCTTATAAAAAAAATGCAAATGACTTGACTAGATATTGAAGCAGGCTACTTAATGAGAAAAGATGATTATTTCTATTAATAAACAAGTGCAAATGGTTTTAATTTTTTAATGGTATAAATTTAAGTTTTTGAAACTTTCACCCCCTAAATATTCCTGAATTTGTAGGAAAACCCATTTGCAACAGTTCTTCTATTTTTATAAAAGACAAGTGATAAAAGTTCATAGCTGAAACCATTGTCCAAAGCTTCTTAAATATACACATTAAATATTACAAGTTGGTTGATGATATTATTAATTGATATTGTTAATAATATTAATTATTAATTGATTGACATTGATTAAATGCAATTCAGAACTTTAACTTAATAAATATATTTTTATTTGAAGGAATGCATACATTATATATCAATACCCGCATAAGAAATAAAATTTAACAAACAAAAACCCAGAAAAACCCACAAAAACCCGGGTGGGTTGGGTTTTTGTAGAAAAACCCGGGTTTTTGCCAACCCTGGTCAACAGATATTACTAATATGTTTATCATAGACTTTTAAAATGCCGTTGTAATTTTTTTTTTTCCCAAAATGAACTCGTTGTGAAAAAACCGTTTTTATGCTTTTGATGCACTTTGAAAACTGCAATCTCTTTGCATCCGCTACAGGAATCGGATTTTTCGCATTTTTGATGTTTAATACGCTGTTTTAAGAGGAAAATAAATGAAATTTATTTTTATTTTTCATTAAATTCAAAAAAAAATAATAATATTTTTTTTTTGCTTTTTTTTTTAATTGTTTGATTTTTCACAAAATTATTTGATTTTTCACAAAATTATTTAGTTTTTCACAAAAAACGGACCCTGTGAAAAATCCCGGACAGACCCCTGCTTTCACGCTTAGCACAGCAGTATCGGGCAGAGGTTCCCAAAGTCCAAACCTCCACAGACCCACTACAAAAAATAACTAACTTTGCGGACCCCTTCCTCTTGTACACACACAAAAATTAATAAGAAAACCTTGATTTGATGCCTTTAATTATTTTCTTTACAATATGTTTTTAAATGTTTAGAGCTCTTGTCCAGTTTTCATTACTGCACATTATCCCAGTGGCAGAAACACCGCGACATCGTCGCCGCCAGTGAAACCATCTTGCAGACAGTTTGTCTGCACTAATAAAAACAACTTAGAAAAGTTGTCCGCAACTTTCGGCCAATTTTTTCCCCTCTTGAGCATGCTTTGACTTAGGGGCTTCTTTTTCCTCCCCATTTAGCCGCTGGGAGAAAAAAAAAAGTTACGGGATAAAAAAAAAATTCTTTGCTGTGGCCAAACATGGCGCCCAAAACCTTTCTTCGCTTTTATGCTCGTTAGAGCAGCTGTGTTTTATTTCGCTGGGGTTATTTTTTACTTGAGATACGGCTACATTTTATTTTTCATTCATTTACGTGATATCTATCCCCCTCCCCCTTCGATTTTTGTCCGTTTTTCTATGAAAAAAAAATTTGCAAGTTTTCTCGGTATCGTGGGAAAACATGACGCCTGAAACTTGACTTTGCTTTTTCATATTTCAAAGCAGGCAAATAATATTTTACTACTGGAATGTTTTCGTTTAACCCTCGTAGGTCCCTCCCATTTCAGTTACACTCAAGACCCTTGGGGTCATAAACGACCCCAATGCTTCCTTTAATTAATTCATTATAATTATTGAATGTTACATGCATTATTTAAGTTCACACTTTTTAATGCTAAAAAAACAAAAAATAAAGATACAATTAAAGTAAAATTTAGTTTATGAATTAAAATTATAATTTTAGAGCAAAACTTACAATAACTGTAGATTTATTTACATCTGTTACAGACCTGAAAAAACATGATTTTTGCAAGTGAATTTCAAACACTTATGACATTTTTCAATGCATTTTCTGTCCAGTTCTCTTGGACAAAAGTTGCAACGTCCTCTTTTTTTTGGCCTTCTGGGGAAGTGACCCCCAAGGGTCTTATGTGCAAAAAATGCAATTCGGGAAAAATAAAACACAATAATAGCATTATTTTGAATAGAAAACTAGAAGAATAAAAGCCACAAAATGCCATTAAAAACAAATGGTTGATTAACAAAATATATTAAACAGAAATTGCATTGGGGTCACATATGACCCCAAGGAACCCACGAGGGTTAAGAAAAAGCTGGAAATAATTCTTCATTAATTTGCATCGCATCTGCTCCCCCCCCCCCGATTATAATCAATTGGTGCTTTAGTGCTTAATAAACAAAAGTTTATTTTTATTGTATTCATGCTTAGAAAATTGGCTTCTCTATATTTGGTGTAAAGTGAATTTTTGCCAAATTTATAGGTCAGCCCCCCCCCCCTTTATCACCGATCTTTATGCACATAGTAATTTTAGTCTTTTTTTTTTTCTTTTTTCTTTTAAAACACAAAGTCAAAAAAAAAAATCGCCAATTTTTTTAAAAAATATTTTAGTTAATGCTCAATGGATCATTAAAAAAAATCAATAGTTTGATCACTGGTAGTGCCCTTTCTTTTAAGTCCTAATTTAAAGTCTATCCTTTTTTTCTTTATAATATTTATCAAATTCAAGTTTGTGACCTGATAATACCTGCAAAAACAGCTCAATACATTTTTGTCTTAATTTCTAAATTATTCTGAACATTTTAATAAAAAAATCTTTTTGATTTCATTAAAATAAACCACGGTTAAAAATGTCTTGTCCTAAACCATGTCATTAATGCAACAGCTCTTAAGGAAAAAAAATGAAATAAGAAACTAAAAACCTCAGAAAGTGCTAAAGATATCCAAATAGAATTTTAGAAGATTAATGAAATAGCTAATGGAGCAAATAGCAAAAAAATCATTATAAACTGAAACAATGAGTTTCATTACCTGGATAAGTGATAAGAATGCAAACCTGTGGTGCCCCCCCCCCCACCCATTATTAAAAATTAAAGTTTAAACTTTTTTATAATTTCGTACCAATCTTGTTTTTTCCTGTGAAAAAAGTAAGAAGTTTTTTAAAGCATTTCTTTTTGAAATCTTTTATCAGAATTTCATCTTTAACTTTTTCTTTTTTGAGTGACATGCTCAACAGGTCACAACTTACAGACTACATGTTACACACTCCTAACATCAAAAGTAAAAACAAAATGAAAAAGAATACATGATGCTTACAACATTTTAGATAAAGTGCTACAAATTATAGTTAAAATTAAATTATGCTTGTTTAATATATGACTAGTATATTAAAGTTGCACTCAAAATTTGCAGACAGATAATGAAATTGTCAAAGTTTGTCACAGACAGTTACAAAACTTTCTGCCACTGGGCACATTATTATCTTGAGCTATGGAAGTAAATATCGATTCAAAACTGAATTAGGTTTTAAAATGGAGGGTTCTGGGCTCTGGGGGCGCACTCCTGTAAATAAAAATATTGTTACTCGTCTTTCAATTTCAACTATCTTTTACGTTTTAGCAGTACAGCATTGCGGACCACCTGCTATGAGCTCACGGATCCCCAAAGGTACTGTCTAACATTTTTTCGCGAAACCTCCACAGCATCTGCGCACACGCCCAAGTGCATCGGGAAGTGTGCATCCCAAACTTATCTCCTTTTTTTCAAATGGAAGCAAAAAAAAAAAAAAAAAAAACGAGAGTAGGAGAATGCGGAGCAAAGTGAAATAGTGGGACAAAATTATATGGTAAAATATTTTTACATCTTGCAGGGCCAGCTATCTACCATTATTTTAACAAAGTTTCTAGTCGTATAGTTGATTCCTGTCAATAAATAAATAGTTCAGAAGATCAACGGAAAAAAATTATACATGTAATATTCAAAATTAAATACCTTTATTGTAATATTCGTAGTTTTTAAAAATATTTCTTGCTATTGCAAAATGAAAATTTTTTTGTAATAATACTTTTGACTATTAATTGAAACCTTCTGATGTCCAGTGCAGTCCTTATTTATTTTATATTAGGCATGTTTTGATTTTAAATGTTCAATGTAATTTGTCGTGCCCAAGGGCAAAGTGGATGGGATAAAGTGAAATAATTTATTTCATTTGCTTATGTCATCCACTCACTTAATCAAGTACATATTTCTTCATTCATTAATGCATTCATTATTTTATTTTTTAATTAATTCATTTATTTGTTTATTTTTTCATTAATAATTCATTTATTCATTAATCAACATTCATTTGATGAAAATTATTTCATTCAACTCATCAAATAGAAAATGTTTCATTAGACAAAATATTGTATTTTTCACTTTGCCCAATGGTTTTTTGAGGGTGCAGAAAAAACTACCAAAATAGAAAAATAACATTTCAACGATAGTAATTCTACAAAATGCATTATTCCTTCTTTTGGTACAATGCTTTTCAGAACAAATTTCCAATTTGTTCAGTTTGAAACTTATATGTTATCTTTACAATTTCACTTTGCCCACATTCTCTTACTTGGAAAAAAAAAAAAAAAACTTTAAAACTTGAACAAATTTTTATAAAAAGAAGTAAATAAATCAACAGAAAAAAATCTACAATTAATTGAATATACCTGGGGTGGAAGCTGGAGTAGTAGTTACAGGTGGAACAGATGATGCTGAAAAATTATTAAGTAAAAATAAATTACGAGTTGGTAGCTAACACACAACTTAAAATCAACAGTGCATTAATCAGACAAATTACAGAAATGACAAAAGCAAAAAGTTTCTTTAAACCATCAATCATTCATTAAAATTCATTCCAATGGATTTGGAAACAGCCTCTAAAGACAAACAAAATGGTCAGAAAAGCAATTAAGAAATGAAGCGTTTGTTAACTTTTTGAAAATTGTGCTCATCGCTCATTTTTGTTAATGCAGGCAAGAATATTTTCAATAATTGTTTTTTTGTAAAAAGCTGATGGTAAGACAATGCAAATAATCAACTTATCAGGAATGCGATTTTTTTTTCCTATTTTTTAGCCTACTTTCCCGTTAAAAATAAAAGAAAGACGAAAAAAGTATCAAAAGTAGCTTAATGCATCTAAAAAATATCGCCAAGTCCAAAAAATATCGCCAAGTTAAAAAAATATCGCCAAGTCCAAAAAATATCGCCAAGTTAAAAAAATAAAAAGGTAAAATGAATATCGAAAAATTAAAAATTTGAAAGTAGGGTATTGAGATGGGGAATTTGTGCGTCGGTCGGTCGGTCTGTCTGTCCCCCCCTAATAACTTTTGAATGAACATTCCGATTTGGACAAACTTTTTTTTGTTGGAAAGATCTCGGCGAGTACAGCTCATTCCCATATTTGATTTTTTGATTTGAACAATTTTTGGTTCATTTTTGAGCCGTTCAAAAAACCGGTCCCGCGATACTAACTTTTTAATGAACAGCCCGATTTGAACAAACTTTTTTTTGTTGGAAAGAACTTTTCAAGGGTACTTCATTCCCGTATTTACATTTCCGATTTGAACAATTTTTCCTTCAACATTGAACCGCTCAATCAAGCTGTCACCCCTAATAACTTTTGAATGAACAGTCCGATTTAAACAAACTTTTTATTGTTTGAAGCATCTCGGCAAGGATACTTTATTACCGTATTTAAATTTTCAATTTGAACACTTTTGGTTCAACATTGAACCGTTTAAGCAACCTTTCTCCACCTAATAACTTTTGAGTGAACCGTCCGAATGGAATAAATTTTTTTTTGTTCGAAAGATCTCAGCGAGTGCAGCTCATTCCTATATTTGATTTTTTGATTTCGACAATTTTTGGTTCAACTTTGAACCGTTCAAACAACCGGTCCCGCGATGCTAACTTTTGAGTGAACAATCCGATTTGAACAAACTTTTTTTTGTTCGAAAGATCTTTTCAAGGATACTTCATTCCCGTATCTATATTTTCGATTTGAACAATTTTTCCTTCAACATTGAACCGCTCAATCAAGTTGTCACCCCTAATATCTTTTGAGTGAACAGTCCGATTTAAAAAAACTTTTTTTTGTTCGAAGGATCTCAGCAAGGATACTTCATTACCGTATTAAAATTTTCCATTTGAACACTTTTTCGTTCAACATTGAACCGTTCAAGCAACCTTTCCCCACCTAATAACTTTTGAGTGAACCATCCGAATGGAATAAACTTTTTTTTGTTTGAAAGATCTCGGAGAGGCTTTCCCATGCATTCCCATATTTCGCTTTTTGATTTGAACCATTTTTTGTTCAATATTGAACCGTTCAGAAAAAAAAATTAACATTAGCGTCTACGGGGAATTTAAGTTGAATGTTGATCCTGAACTTAAAGTCGGATTTCCTTCAAACTAACTTCGTAAGAAAATGGTTTTGATAAATAATGTTTGTAACGTACTTTTCTGAGTAATCTTCTGTGAGGACTCTGATTCCGACTCCGACTCCGCAAACATGGCGGAAATGCAGGCTCAGAAAAACAAATTACTGACTGTGCAGACGATTTTTTGTTTATTTATAAATTTGTTTTATTTTATTTATTATTATTATTTTTTTTTTGGCAGACGATGTTTTTTTTGTAACAAAAATTTTTATATTCACGAGAACATTTTATTCTTTATTTATATTTAACAACTGGCAACAGATTAAAAGTGAAATTCGACGAGTTTTTTTTTTTCTTTTTTTTTTTTCTTTCTTTGATAAAATGTGTTTTGATGCTCTTTGTACTTTTATTTATTCATTTATTTATTTTATTATTATTATTATTATTATTTTTTTTTTTTTTTTTGAAAACGATGAGGATTTTTTCTACGGAGGATCAGTTACACTCTTTAAAAGGTGCGACAAAACTTTATTTATTCGTTAATTACTTTTTACGTGTCTACTTCATCTGATGAAAGGCGTATATTTTGCTTTTCGAAATCAGCTCTAAGTGCTAAAAAGGTATGTTTGACATAATTTTAAGTCTCAGATAATCAAGAGAATAATGATCAGATGCGAGAATGCCGATGTCCGGGAAAGTAGGCTCGTTTAGTTCTTGACATAACTTCTTGTTTTTATTTGATCTCAAATAGTTCCTTGTTCTGAATATAATTACTCATCATTTCTAAAAATTTTTTGACGTGTGGATTTAATTAACATTGAATGGTGTAGAAGAAAAATTGGACATATTTTCAGTGATTGGGGATCCCCCCCCCCCCCTTGGTGCCCTCCCATTGACATGCGCCCTTAGAAACTTCGGGTTTGTGCCTTTTTTAGAGCCCAGTCCGACCTTGCTAATATGAATGAATGATCAACAGTGTACAATTTGTTAAAAACAGAATGATACTTTCTGCCAGCTATCATTAACGATTCAAATCTTTTCTCGATCAAATAAAAATCTACTCACCATCAACACGCACACTGCTGAGATATTCAAGTAAATACATGTCGCTGACAGCTAACCACCACACACACGAAATCCACTCTGTGCTCCCTAAAAGCGTGCGCGAACATGCCTTTTGCTCTTGGAGCGATGCCAAAAAAATTCTAGCCACGGCAGACACCACGAAGTTTTCGAACCATCCAACTGGCGTCGGCGGATGTGCCCGGCGGGCATTTGGGCCGCTTAGAATAAAAATTAATCCATGATTTTTTCTTTTTGACTTCGTTCTTTTTGATTATTTTAATGTCTGAGTCAATTTCTCAACAATAATTAACTTTTCAGCAACTGAATAAAAATTACTGCTAGAAAAGTAATGGTTACCCACAGGGCCGCCGAGAGCCAAGTTGCCCCTTGTCAGTTTGGACGCTCCCCGCCCCCCCATGAAACATTTTATTTTTATACTACGCCACCGGGCCAGGCTCTTAGTTTCCGACTAGGCTGACATGGCTGGACACTTGTCGGGCCTGGTTAAAAAGTCTTACGGGCAACAACTTAAGTGAGTATTGAGATCTTTTTCAAAGAGTCGGTAAATTCATAGGCCTTTAAAATAACTTTGTTGCATAGCTGCCTTTAATTCTTCGTACAGTACAACGAACATGTCAAGACTGGACCGTCACCAGGGGTAGAGGGGGTGCCCCCCTCCCAGTATTTCAGAAATGAGGTTGCCAATTTCCATTTACCTATTGGAAAAGGCTTTTTCAAATTTTAAAATAATGAAACAGAAATAAATTCAAATAGGAAAAAGTATTTCTTCTACAAAATGAAGGAAAATTCAAAATTTTAAGACTATTTAGGAACACTCATGGTTTGAGATAATAATGCACCTGAGTGCTAAATGTTTCAACATTTTTTTGACGATAAAAGTATTCAGTCCAAGTACAAACCCATGGCAAATTTCACTTTGATAAAAAATGAATTGATAAATGAAGATGAGAGCTTCATAGGGACCACCGACATAACCTACAATTTTTTTTTCTTTTTTTAAAGAAAACATTATCGTGGAATCATGGCTAGGAGGAGAAAAATACTTAAGTCGCAGAAACATCTTTTATGTGAAAAAAAAAAAATGCGTAAAATGTAGTCAGCAAGATTTAAAATATTGCAATGAATAGTCAGTCAAACCAGTTACTAAATGTTTGAATGTAAAAAAGAAAAAACCTTAACTTTAAAACAGATTCAGGAGGCATGATATTTAAAAAAAAATAGTGAAAAAAGACTTACTGTGTCACGAAAAAGTAAAAATCAGTTCAAAATGTTTAAGGATTTTTTAATTGTGAACCCAATGCTTAAGTTTCAAACAAATATTAATATCAGAAATAAAACTTGAAAATTTCACAATAGAAAAAACAAAGAACTCGAATGCTTTTCTAGAAGAAAAACTGGGGAAGGATTTTCCACAACGTTTTTTCAAATCAATAATTTAATCAATTAATAGATAGGAACTTAGCCAAGAATGAGGAAAGGAAGACAGTTCTCGAACTTTATACCTCAATTTTAAGCAATCAAATTAGTCTAGAAACGTTTAAAATACTGATTAAAAAAAAAAAAAAATTCCAGTGAACAGTTCCCAAACCAGAGCCCCACCTCTTCCCCTATGGCCTAGCGTCATGAAAGATGACCGACACCGACAATTGTGTATTTTTAAGAATTTAATTTCAAAAAGTTTCTTCCCCACTCAAAGATATCTCGAAAATTTCTCCCCTTACATCCATTAGAAGCAGGGACCGCGCTAAGCGTTCGCCACCTCGCCGAATGCAATAAAATAGAAAATTCGGCGAAAAAAATTCTGATTTGGCTAAAGTATTGGCGAGTGGAAAATTGTCAGAAATTTTCGCTTGGGGGAAAAATACACTTATTACATTAAAAAAAAAACAATTAAAATTCTTTGACTAAAACTCTTGAAGTTTGGCTAAGACTTGTGAAATTTGGCTAATTTACTGGCTAACAACTTAAAATCCTTAGCGCGGTCCCTGAGAAGTCAACTAAATTAACCTTTTTTTCCTTTTTTGAGCTAAAAACATTACCAACGATCATCTAAAGTGCATTTTTCCGACTGTAAACTGGAAAAAATTTCGGGGAATACTCCTCGACTACTCTGTTTTTGAGTGAATATCCTACTTACGATTAAGTTCATGTTGTCAATACTTAGATTTATGAATTACTCGGTATTAAACCAGAAGCTGAACCCATCCTCTATCTCTGTATTTAAGATACGTTTGAAATAATCAATTCAATTTAATACACGGAATATTTAAATGTAGGGGGTAGTTTCTGTAACGTCGGAACTTGTTCGTGTCAAGGAGACATCAGCTGGTGTCAACACAGGGGATGTTGCTGACTGCTGAAGCCCTTCAATATGATCTTTTTTTACTTCCTTTTACGTAGTAAAGGAAGAACTTTGATCACAAAAAAAAATTTCAATCAAATTTTGGTCTAAATTTTAATTTTGCTCACCCCCGAATGAATGTCGAGTGGTTTTTCGGCCTATCAGCATGTGCATATGTACCTTACACAGGGTTGGCAAGTTTTTGACAGTCGGAGGTTTTATCCGGTTTTAACCGTGGTTTTTACCGTCATGTCAAAAACCCCTTTTTGACATGGTTTTTGACATAAGTGTCAAAAACCTAAATTTCTGTCCAAAACATGTTTAAATTTGATATTGATAATCAAAATACATTTTCAAATGAATTTGACAATTTCTGATTTCAGACACTGAAATAAACTTCTGGAGTTTTAGGTTATTAAAATAAAGTGTATAAGCAATCCTAATCATAATTGAAGGGCTCGGGAGTAAATAATAGTAACTAGCATTTTAAAAAATCAAACATATGGCTTTTGAATATGGCTTTATTGCTTCGAGGAATTACTGTAACAGATTTTTTTATTTTAAAAATGAAGTGGGTACATTAATTAAGTGCTGTGTGTCTTGGGTATACTTAATAAATTTTTACAAGTGATTTTTTAATTTTAATTTGAAATAATAAATTTTAACTAATAAATAAATAAATAAAATAGTTTGATCAAAAATATTTAGCAGATTTGTACACTGAGTGCTAATTAATTTAGTTTTGCTCTTACTCAAAATAAAAAAAATCACTTTAACCCTTTCAGTGCCATTTTTTTCTGAGAAAAATATAAAATAAGTACTTAAATACATATCAGTTATATTGCAAATATTGTTAAAATTCTGAAAAAGGAAGAAAATTACACTGAATTGTCAGTGATATCAAGGAATACCAGCGGGACATGCATTCACAATAATACACAGCATATTTAGCCCATAATGTCATTTGAAACTGCGGGACATATATGTCCCGTTGGTAGCGAAAGGGTTAAAGTAATGATGTAAAGATTTTTAGATTGATAAAATAGCTAATTAATAGTTCTTAAAACATTTAAACAAAAGTACTTTAAAAACTGGATTTAACTTTTAATACTTTTAACTTTTTTCATGGCATAACAAGTTAATTTAAAAGAATGAGAATTAATTTTCATTAAATTTATTAATTTAATTTTTATTAAACTTGACTAATGAGATAACTAATTGATAGTTTTTAAACATTTAAACAAAACTTCATTAAAAACTAGATGTAAGTATTAATGTTTGTAACTTTTTTCACTGCATAATAAGTTAATTTAAAAGAATGAGAATTAATTTTCATTAAATTTATTAATTTAATTCTTATTGAACTTGATTGATAAGATAACTAATTGATAGTAATGTAAACCTTTAAACAAAACTACTTTAAAAGCTGGATTTAAGTATGTAACTTTTTTCACGGCAAAACAAGTTAGTTTAAAAGAAAGAGAAATAATTTTCATTAAATTTATTAGTTTAATGTTCATTAAACTTGATTGATAAGATGCATAAATTTTATTTCATATTTTTCAGGATGAGAAACCTTATACGTTTATAAAAAAATCTCAATAACCACTGTATTTGAGTTTTAGACAGGTTTTTGACGTTTTCGACAGGTTTTCGACGTTTTTGACAGGTTTTCGACGGGTTTTTGACAGGTTTTCGACGTGTCATGTCAAAAACTGGTTTTTGACGTCAAAAACCCAACCCTGACCTTACAACATATAAACAACCGAAAAACCCATTTCAACCATCCTCGAGTTAAATACGACGAGTTTTGTTGTCTGCATGTACGTATGTATGTGTGCATATGTATGCATATGTATGTCGCATAACTCAAAAACTGTATGCCGTAGAAGCTTCTAGTTTGGTATGTAGGCTTTGAGGAGGGTCTAGTTGTGCACCTCCCCCTTGTGGTTGCATTCGAATGTTCCCAAGAGGGTCTTTTATACTTTTTTGCATTAAATCTGTTCATTTCAATGCAGACTCAAGTGATGTGATAATTTGGCAACCACTTTTTAACTGTGTCTTTACAGCTGGGATGGGCAATTTTTCTGGTAAGGTACTTGTTAAAGGCTTGAATATCAGAAATCTTCCTTCCTCTTCATAAGAGCTTATTATGGTCTAAATTTGCGTTTTGGGAATTTCAGTTAAAAAATACTGCCTTGTAATTATTCCTGAGCCCCATTATTTCTCCTAACGTTATAGAAGATGAATCACACTTACGTTCTTAAAATTCGAATCTTAAAAAAAAATTCTGGTGGAGTGCTCTGAATTTTCCCTCTCCACACATCACCTAAAATCATGAAAAGTCGTCTAAAAAGATGTACTTGGAGCTGCAGTCCTGAAAATTTTTGAGGAGGATTTAAACCCCCCAGACCCCCTATTTCGCTCCTAATATTTGAGTTTTTACTGAGTATTCGTTTTGTTAATTCTCTTTTTTTCGGCACATGTAACGTGTTTCACCTCAACTGAGTAATCAAATTCTGGGGATGAACTCTTTCTAAAACTAGAAACTGGATCCGCCATCTCTTCTGCATTTGAGAATCTTAGAGACGGATCGTCAAATCCACACAGTCGCCCCAGAGTACTTTGAATTCTTGTCGATCATCGTACAGAGAAAAATTTTTGGTTTTGACAGGTCTGTCATTTAGGGGGGGGGGGGGCAGGGGGGGTCCCTTGCTCCCCCCCAGGCTTTGAGAAATCAATGTATTTACATATAAGTGGGCGTGGTTTTTGATGTTTTCTGGTGAAATTGCATTGTGCTTGGACCCTTTGCCCCCCCCCCCTCCTGGAAAAACTTGAAATGACATCCCTGGGTTTTGATCCAAATGTTCATTCTCAAGAAGCAACTTTGCAGTAAAAGAAAAGCTGGCGTTGCTTGAAGATAATATAAAATAAAGTCTTTGTACTTATTTAAATCCTGCCTTGTATGATTTATTGTCTTAGATTTGTAATACATTTACATCTTTTTCTTATACTTACACAGTGGCGGATCATGACATTTTGAGGCCCCAGGCACAACCTGATACGGAGGCCCCCCTGATACTACAATAAATGGAATAGTTCAATAATATGAACTATACAGAAAATTTTTTTTTTTTTTTGTGAGTCAAAAAGCTTTGGGGTTAGAGGAGATGATTTAAAAGAAAAACATCTGACAAAAAAAAAAAAAATATTCACAATAAAAAAAAAAAAATTGCCTTATATTTTTAAGTATTTTAGTCAATGGAGAGGGTGAGATCCGAGCCCCGATATCTGGCATCTCGTAAAATCCTAGGCTTTATTACGAGTAAATATCAAAAATTAGTATTTTAAAATGACAGCAATAGATAATGAAATGAAATAGTTTTTATTTGTCAAATACTTCTTTAACAATAGATAAGTTCATGTGAAAACGAAATTATTCATAAAATTCGTTTTCAAATTGCCGCAATGATAATGCTAAGATAGGTTCTTCAAAGGAATCACGAAATTCGCGGAAGCCGCACATTTTTCACCTCTGCTCTATGCTCTTCCATACGAACATGGGAGGGGGTGGGATCTCGCAAGCTGATGATTTGTAATAATAATTTCTTGCAACATTTTATCAATGAGTTTTATTCCAGGTTCAGAGACTTGCTTCAATTTTATTCCTAACATTTTTTTGCACACATTTAATATTTTAAGTATAATTTTACAATTGAAAAAAAATTCATATTCGAGAGATCCATAATAAATTTCCGGTGAATTTAAATTGAAAACTGCTGTTGTTGTTCTAATTAATGCGGAGTATACTGCCAAAATGCTGCTCGGTATGATACAAGTTATTCAGTTATTCTAGCAAAACTTTAAACATGCATTTTATCAGAAAATAGATTGTTTTCACGAGTATTAAAAACAAAACAAAAAAAAAAAAATGTTATGCTAAATTTTCGAACATAATATGTGGGGGTTGGGGGGGGGGGGTCAAGCAGCCTGAGGTTAAAGAGAACCCTGAAGCCTTATCAATTTGCTGATTTGGTATGGAATAAACCCATTGTATCTTTTATTTTTGGCGCTTGATTCAAAAATTATAGTTATTACAACTCTTGTTTTTAAAATTGTAATATGTTTAATTTCCTGCAGACAACACAGTCAATGAATAATTTTTAAGAATATTAAACTTACTTCGGAGAGATTTCTTTGCTTGAATTTTGCCTATTCTTCAAAATTTGACAGTTCTTGAGTTAAAATGCGATGCGCAACAAATGGTACAAGTTTTGACTTGGGAAATACTAGGCGGCTTTCGGAAATCACGTAATTGGTGGAAGAAATCTTCATTGATGCAGGGTTGGAGGTTGGAGCACAAAAAGAGCTCAAAGCAAAAATACTGTTGAGTTTCCAGACATTATAACAAAATGACGGTGTCCATGGCGCTTCTTTTTTTTATTTATTTGCTGGTATAAAAGAGAAGTGACAAAAGGAAGCGTTTGGCTATTCTGAAACAATCTCGAAAGATTGCTCATAAAAGCACCCCACTTTCTCTTCGTGTAGCTCTCAGTGTCAAGGTCAAAAAAGCTTTTGACAAGAGGAGGGAGTCTGAAAAATGAGGGCCATAAACCACTTTGCCTAAGGTCTTAGAATCAAGCGTAGGTTTCTGATAAGCATCGGGCTGGTGGCTGGTCAGTGCATAACGGCGTAGGACAGGACAACGGTGACTGAAGAAAGAAAAAAGTGAATGGCTCTTTTTCGCTGGGGGGCCTTAGATGAATGTTTCTTTTTCATTGCATGACTCATCTTGGATTACGCGTCTCGAGGCCTTGCAAAAGAAATCCCGGTGCTGTAGATAGACCTCTCACGCTTATTGTTTCATTTTTCAACACGCTAGAGGTCTCAAGTTTAAAGTTTTAAAATAATTTGTTTCTTTCCTCCAGAATACTTTATCAAAACAAGCAACATATTTCATGCCTTTACATACTTTTAACATACATACTTTTACATACCTTGCATGCTTTTAACATACATACTTCTACAAACTTTACATGCTTTTAACCTTTACATCTCGTGAGTGGGGGAAGGGGGACAGACACAGTCTATCGTAAAAAACATGTGTTATGGTGGTTGTTACCACGCATAACTTGAATATTTAACAAAATAAGTTTGAGGCAAAAGGTAAACTTCGAAACCTGGACCCTATGTCCACTCCGATGAGAAAACTGGACCTTATGCTATTGCTGTCCAAAAATGTGGACCTTCTGTCTCTCGGATTTTCTATCCCTCGAACCTCTTGAACGTGGATCTTTTAGTTTTGGACCTTTTGGCTTTGGACCTTATATCCGGATCCCTCAATGAATAGCCTACCAGGCAAGCCAACTAGGGCTCGGTTTATTGTCACACCTTTCTAAGGGGTCTCAATTTTTTTAAAGGTTTACACATAGCATTGAAGCTATACTAAAAATACGTGTATTTTTAAGGAAAAAAAAAGGGAAAAAAAAAACGGTTAATTGAAAATTTCCTTAAACGAGTCTTTACTCATTTTGCTTGAATAGGATTGACCCTGTCGGCCTGTCGCAACTGTGAGGGTCCCCAATAACCCTCATGGGCCCAAAGGGGAAGCAAAAAATGAATATGATAAATGATTTACATAGTGCTGATATACAGTGGGGCCCCAAAAATGCAATTTGACGGGCCCCCTTATCTGTAAATCAGCCACTGCATTCTGTCGTTGAATCTTCAGGAGGCCTCCAAATTATTGTGGACCTAGGACCTCACTATTAGTAGTTCTGAGTTTTTGGCCTTATTTTTAAAGGCTTACGCATTAAAGCTATGCAAACAATACGTGTATTTTAAGAAAAATAATTTCAAACTAAATGTTTGCTAATTGGAAAAACTTTCTTAAACGAGAACCTTTATTAATTCTGCCGGTATTGGCCTGATCATTTCGCAGCTGTGAGGGTCCCCATGACCATAGGGGCCCCGAAGGGGGCAACAAGCTGTATTTTGACGGGCCCCAAACCTGTAAATCAGCCACTGCATTTTGCCTTTAAATCTTAATTTAAAGGGCCCAATTAATTGGCAACAATCAGGGCCTTCACACTGTGCTTAAAATCCCTGGCTAATTGCTAATTTGAGTTTTGAGCACCTCCCACTAAAACTCGTGATTTTCCATAACAAATTCTCAAATCCAAATATTTTGATTTTAAAAATTTGGCACTCTGCGGTTCCAAGGCCCCCTGCTTTGCTGGAGGCCCCAGGCTCGCGCCTCATGCGCCTATTGGGTGATCCGCTACTGTACTTACACCGCACACATATCTAACAAAATGTGTGCTACTGTTAGGGGCCGGCTGGCTTGCATAGGCCAGGCCAGTTCATAGTGTCCCATCCGCCACTTAGCTTAATGAAGGCACTTAACGGAACTCCGGAAAATTCAGAATAATCCGGTAGCCTGGAAGATTTGACTAAAATTCAGAAAGTTGGCTAGTCTGAAAATTGTCCTAAATGTCTCTTTCTACCCAAAATAATAATCCTAAATCCTCTCAACTTTGGTCTCATTGGAAAGCTTGCAAAGAAACTGCTTAAAAAGAAATTTCCTTTGAAAGGTTTTCAAATTCAATCAATATTTTCACCTAGAAAGAAGATGTAGGCATTTTAAAGAAAGAATTAATTTTAAATTGGATTTATTATTATCCTCTGCAGGAGCGTGAAAGAAATTAAATAGCGTGAAAGAAGTTGTTGATGAGAAAAACGCGTTGCCACTTTTTTCTTGAATATAAACCAATAAAATTCTTGCTTTTGCTTTAGGCTTTTCCTGCAGTGGGGATTTAAAAAAAAATTGCGATTGATTTATTTGTGGACTTGTGTGCCGAAAATTACCGACTTTAATCCAATCGGGCCTTTTACAGATATGCGTCACTTGACATAACTTTTATTCTCAATGTATCCCCATGCAAAACATGATGACGCAGCTAGTATGTATATAACTGAAGGCCAACATTTTTGTTAGATGTTTGTAATACATGACTATTAGTATTATAAAACACTAGCTGGAAGTAGTATGTTTAAAAGGCATCAGTTTCAACTGTAATAATGAGAAAGCTTGTACTTTAGATTAAACAGTTAACTTACAGTTAGTAGCAGCAGATGTTGAAGTACTTGTCAAATTCAATCCACTTGAAGCTGAGGTAACAGAACTTGGCATCTGAAATTGAAGTCCAGTATTTTCTGAAGTAGGCTTAGGTGCACCAAAGTTTAAACCACCAGCTGGAGTAACTCCGGCAGAGGTAGCAGCAGGTGGATTAAACTGAAAACCAGTAGCAGCTTGTGTCGTGCTAAACAACGAAGGTGCAGTTGAGCTACTTACACCCAAAGTTAAACCTGTTGTGGGAGTTGTTGCTGCAACTGAGCCTGCATTGAAGCTAGGCACTGAAGCAGTGCTAGCAGTGTTGAATCCAGTAGGTGCAGTTGAGGTTGTAGCTAGGGACCCAATGTTGAAAGCACTAGGTGTTGTTGTAGTTGAATTTCCAAACGAAAATCCCGTTGGGGCTGTTGTAGTTGTGGGGATTCCCATACCAAATCCAAACCCACTGGAGGCAGTAGATGCTGTAGGAGCAGTTCCCAAAGAAAATCCGGTAGAAGGTGCAACAACATTTGGGGCAACAGTGCCAAATGCACTAGAAGTTGTGCTTGAAGGCATGGCAAAGCCACTAAATACCGAGTTGCTGGGAGTGCTTCCAAAAGCAAGCGTAGAAGCTGTAGTTGTGGCAGCTGGAGTGTTAAAACTGAATGCACTGGACTGAGCAGGTGCAGCAGGAGTGGTGCCAAAATTAAATGCTAAACTTGCGGTTGTTGTAGCTGGAGCATTAAATGCAAATCCTGAATTTGCAGTGGTTACAGCAGGAGTACCAAATGCAAATCCTGAATTTGTAGTAGTTGCAGCAGCAGGAGTACCAAATGCAAACCCGGAATTTGTAGTAGTTGCAGCAGCAGGAGTACCAAATGAAAATCCAGTTGTTGGCGCTCCAGCTGTAGGAGTGCCAAATGATAAACCTCTAGTTTGTGGCACAGTTGCACCAAATGCAAATCCAGTGTTTGCTTTAGTAGTAGCAGGGGTGCCAAATCCAAAACTACTTGCAGTTGTAGTCATTGGTGCACCAAATGAAAACCCGGTATTAGTATTTGTTGTGGCGGCTCCAAATGAAAAACTAGAGGTTGTGGTTGCAGGAGTAGCAAATACGCTAGCAGTAGTTGCGGGTGTAGCAGCACCAAAAGAAAATCCAGCTGCATTTGGTTGCGCACCACCAAATGTAAATCCTGAAGCACCAGTCGCTGGCTGTGAACCAAATGAAAAGCCTGTAGATGCACTAGTTGTTGGAGTAGCGCCAAAGCCCATTCCTTTGAAATGAAAAAAAAAAAAAAATCTTTAAATATATTTTTTTATTCAGAAACTTTAGCAAGTACTTAAGGGGAATAAAAGATTAATTTCAACAAAAACAAAAGCATGCAGTTATTTGATATAAACAAAAACAGATAAACAGACATACAAAACTACTAAGTTAAAGAAACAGTAAGTTACTACTCTTAAGCCCGAGCGGTAGCTTATTGCTTCAACGATTGCATTCTCTGAATTAGGGATGCAACGAATAGTGATTTGGCCGAATATTCAGTCATAATCAAGGCCGAATATTCGGCTGCCGAATAGTTAACTTGTTTTTGTTAATAAACAAAGCACAAGTGAGATTTAAAGCATATTTTTGTATGAACATGAGTTCAATACTCATTATTAAAGATTTTTAAAAATATTTGGAGTATTTTTTTTTTTTTTTTTTGAAAATAGTAACAATAGTTCTAACTTCAAAACTATTCAGCCATATTCGGCCAAAAAACTACCAAAAAGAAAACCAAAGAAGAATGAATTTCCTTATCAATTGTGCTAACAGATCAGAACTCCACATTTCAACTTCTAAAAAAGTATTTTATAAAGCTTTTCCAAATAAATAAGGGGAAAAAATAAGTAAACTGAAATGATTCAGCATGGAATTGTTTCACATGCTTTTGTAATTGTATTTAGTGTTTACATTTACCAAAATTAGCTGCAACGAACCACATTTCTCTATGAGAAATGTTAATATCTGAAGGTATTCCAATACAAAAAATATAACTATATTTAGATAAATCCAGGCTTTTATCAGCGTATGCACCAAAAGAAAAATTGACTGTTATCTTTCTTAGAACCCTTATTTTAAGAAACTAAATGGTCTTTTAAGTAGTGAGAATTAAATTTCCAAACATATCCTAACAGGCTAGAAAGTACCTTTCAGGACTACTACATATACCAAATATAATAAATACTTATTTCCCAAAGCTGGTAAAATTTCATGGGAAAAATATAAAGAAAGACACCTATGTCCTAAAAATGTTTTCTGCTTCATAATCTGTATGTGCAGAAAAAACGTAGCTTTATGATTTTCACAATTGCAGAGATTCCAAGAACATTTCAGAAATGTTATATAGGGAAATTAACAATGCTATTTTTATATTTTAAATTCTCATATTCAATTTTTTAAAAATAAAAGATTGGGAAAGAAGCATATTTATCATAGTATTCCATTTTTATACATATTTCATTTTAATAAAGTAAGAACTGACCATTGTTTCATGTATGATTTATGCTTATTTTATCCATTTAAATATTTTATGTATTTGAATTAGTTTTAGAACAAGTATGCCAACCCTTGTAATATGCAAGAAAAAGTATTTTGTTTTTCTGCTTTATCTTATGATTTTGTATACATTTGTTTCATGTGTTAAGATGGTCAAGGTTTGTAGTACACGCAGTTTAAGTTAACAGTAAAATTAGTGAATACCCTCAAAAATTATAAAGCATCATAGTATAACTAGATTTCATTTAAAATACCCATTTAACATGATAAGAATAATTAAAAATGCATGAAACTTTCAAGGTCCGAAAATGAAATACATTTTTTGCACAGCAAAAAATTTAAAAAAATTTTTACTATTCGGCCAAAGCCGAATAGTAAAATAGGTATTCGGCCGCGGCCGAATATTCGTTGCATCACTACTCTGAATGTCATAATCCGGCTGTCCGTATATTGCATGTACTAATATAAATAGAAATAGGATCCCATTAGGAAACAAACTCTTTTGTACTCTACTTACAAAGAGGCATGACAAAGACACTCGGGCATTCGACAATCTTACCTATAGTCAGGGCTGGATATACATACAAGCTGAACAAGCAATAGCTTAGAACCCTGCTTTGTTGAGCACCCCCCCCCCTTCCAAAACAATAGGGCATGCTAAAACTCCCATAGTTCCTAGCGCGCCTTAGCGGAATTGGTGTAAGTTACTTCCGGCTATTCTGCCGCATTCGTATTATCATAGAAACTCGCGTGAGAAGTACCGATGCGTCTTCTATGCTCTTTTGTCAACTAAGTTTTTTTTTGTTCAAAGAGCTGTGTGTGATGATTTCTTTCAAAATATCAATGTTTTAATCACAGACGTATTGTGGACAGTATTATTTTTAACACCCTTTCTGCTGCGATTCCAACTGAAATAGTTGAATGTATGACCGCGAGTACAATAATCTTAGAGTGTAAATAACAATTTTATACTAATTCCAGATAACTAATAACATAGGGATTTCTACCCTGAAATGTGCATTTTTTTACACATTAGAAAACTTGTTCAAAATAAAATAACGTTATTCATTTTCTTATTACTTTCTTCTATATCTAATATATAGAAGAAAGTATTGGTTTCGTGAAAATTTTCGAATGTCGAATTTTGACGGATTTGCACGTTTTGAGGTGCGCTGAGTCCATTTCGACCATTTTTGGAAAATGTCTGTCTGTGTGTCTGTGTGTGAGTCTGTATGTGTGTGACCAGTTTTTGTGACCGCGCTAGAGCAAAAACTACTGCATGAAATCGAACAAAAATTTTTGCACATATGTACCACTATGTGAACTGGTGCACCTGACTTTTGTTAGCGAATTCCTCCAAGGGGGGTGGAGCAATCACACGTGTTCTGGGCGGGGGTGATTGCTATATCTCAGGAAGTAACCGGCGGAATCAAACGAAAATTGGTTCATAGGTAGACCCTATAGAATACAGGTGCTGATTCGATTTGTGTGTCAATATCTCGAAGGGGGGTGGAGCAATCGCACGTGTTCTGCGCGGGGGTGATTGCTATATCTCAGGAAGTAATTGGCGGAATCAAACGAAAATTGGTCCATAGGTAGACCCTATTGAGTACAGGTGCTGATTCAATTTGTGTGTTAATATCTCAAAGGGGGGTGGAGCAATCAAAAGTGCTTATTTTGTCATTGCACCTACTGTATCTCGGGAAATATTGCTGCGATTTGAATGAAATTTAGAATAACACTAACCCAATATGGAAGCAAGCATCGATTAAATTTTGGCGCCAATCGCCCCAGGGGGAGGGTGGGGTGATTTTTGCGCATAGTCAACAATGCGAAAAATTAATTCATTAAAAAATCGCTTTCACGCTATTTAATTATAAAAACATCTGAAAACTTTCAATGATTTGAAATTTTTAACTGTTGCCAATTTCTTTCTACTAACAAATAAAATATTTGCAATTAATCTAAACAATGCTTTTGCAACGATTTCCAGTTTTGCTCATTGATTCTGCATTTGCAGAGTTATTACGATAATTGCGAAATTGGAGCTGTCTCCAATTATTCGGGCGAGTACGTATTTTATTTTGTAACCGGAATTCATAAGATAGATATAGAAGAAAGTTTCGTGACGGCCACGACAGTTAGTTTTTTTCGGTTGAAGGCGAAATGAGTTGAAAATTCATTCCAGAAAATACTAAAGTCGGTGCTTTGCATTTAATGTTTTCATTTCAGTGCTTACAAGATCGATTCCGTTTTGCAGTTTTCTAAAAAAAAATAAATAGATACTATTGGGGGGGGGGGGGGGAGAGAACAAATATTATTGTTTACTGTAATATGCAGCCGAAATAAATAGTAAATACCACTTCTACTGAACCTTACTGTCAGTGGTGTACACTACATATGTTTTACTTTTTTTTTTTAATTTTTTTTTTATATGTTTTAAATCATAGTATATTTTAAATTTTGATTCATTCGCTTTTTTTTAATATAAAAGGTGTCTTACCTAGTTGCTTTTATTAATGAGATGTATTAATATTTGGATATTTATACAGTCGACGACGCTCGATATAACGACCGTCTCCCTCCTACAGAAAGCGGTCTTTATAACAAGTGGTCGCTATAAGAGGTAGAACATAGAGTATACTGGAATACAGTCGGGGGTTTTCTCATCGGTCCTTATATTAGGATGGTCTTTGTAACGAGTGGTCGTTATAATGAGCGAGTGGTCTGGTCGTTATAATGAGCGTGGACTGTATTACTTAATTTCAAATTAACAATGTTACCAAAGTGTTTATTAGTTATACCAATATTTGACAATTTTATATTTGAACTAAATACATATTAAGTCTGTTTTCTTTTCAACTTAAACCCCAATTCCTTTTAACGCTGCTGTAATTACTTTTTAGCTGCTGTAATTAATTTTTAGCTGCTGTAATTACTTTTTGTCTGTCTTTAGTTGTTAATATCCTTAGTTTCAAATTTATGAACAAATTATTTTTCTTGAGAAGGGGGTGATAACAATCCTTTAAATTAAAAATGAAAAAATTTGGGTGTTTAATAATTATGTTACAGGAATTTGGGGGGGTCAACACTCCCCCCCCCAAACCCTTGGTTTAACATTCTTGGCGGCATTTTTTACATGTAAGTCCTGTGAGACCCCCCCCCCCCTCCTGAAAGTAAACTTTGTCTGCTCTCATGATATAAATATGTACTGTTAGCGTATTACTGAGATACATTTCACATGCGTATAAGAATTTATATGATCTTTGAATAGAACTTGGGTTTTAACTACAATAGATGAAATACATCTTTGTAATTCGTTGAATTGTTATTATATTTAACTATCGTTATTAATCCATTTTTAACTAGTTTTGATTTTTTTTGTAATATCTTGTTTAAAATTTTTCCTCATTGCTCTAATTAGTTTGTATAAATGATTGAATACCATAATTTTAGTTTTCGTATTAGGCTGGGTATAAGCGAAGTAGAAATACTGTTGAAAAATTGTTTTTTATTTGTGTTCTGGTTAAATATTTAATTTTAAATATATGTGTGAGCTTTCAACATTATTTAACTTGAATGTGCTTTGGTGAAATCGGCCGGTTTGCCTACTACTTTTCAGCTAGCTACTGCTTTAAATAATTTATTTTTATAAAGAATAAAATATAAAAATATTAAATAAATCAGAGTCTAATAAATAAGATAAAAAATACGAGTTTATTATCAATCTATTTTCTATTATCAAATTTCAAACGATTCATTGGAAAATAGGGCAATAATTTAGATGAAGAAAAATTAATAACCATTAAAAGCATGTACCGTTCGATGTGTGCATGTTTTATTTTTTATTTCTTTTAAGAGAGGAATGGTAACCTTTTGCACATAATTACAAGTTACATTTTGACCATCAACTAGAGAAACGTACATTTAGCAAGAAAATAGACTGCAACACAAGCATGCATTTCAGTACAAAATATTTGAGTATTATTTTGAACCTCGAAATAAATAAATCAATAAATAAGTAAATATTAGAAAAAAAGTTAATAATTAAATTACTAAATAGTTGTTCGCTATAATGAGAAAATGTTTAACTTGAAAGTAAGAATATTTTATGTAAGCTGCAGAATGATTGAAGTCTCAAAACTTTTTTTTAATTGATAGCTTTAATCATCATTTAAAATACTATCAATACTTCCAAGTAATAAATACCGTTTTAGACAGTTGTTTTAATTTTTAAAAGTTATAGTTCATATTTTAATGTTGAAATAGTAAAATTTTTATCTGAAAGATATTCCCTAAAGATGAATTTAGCTTCGTAAAAAAAAAATCTTCCTCATCGCGTAAGCTCTAGCACGTTAATCGAATAACCGGAAGTAAAGAATACCAATTGTATATATTGCGCCACCTAGCAGCAAAGTTTGTCCCAAGCATGCCCTATTGTATGATTCATTCCTAAAAAATGAAAATTACTCGAAATTTTTACTTCCTTTTACGTAGTAAAGGAAGTATTGTGATCGCGAAAAAAAAAATCACTCAAATTTGAGTCTAAATTTTGATTTTGCTCACCCCCGAATGAATGTTCAGAAGTTTTTTCGACCTGTCAGCACGTGCATATGTACCTAGCAACATATAAGCAGCCGAAAAATCCTTTTCAACCACCCCCGAGCTAATTACGACGAGTTTTCTCGTGACGTCTGTATGTACGTGTGTGCGGATGTATGTATGTATGTGGGTCGCATAACTCAAAAACTATATGCCGTAGAAGCTTCTAGCTTGGTATGTAGGCTCTGAGGATGGTCTAGTTGTGCACCTCCTCTTGTGGTTGCATTCGAATGCCCCCAAGGGGGTGTTTTACCCCTTTTTTGGGGTAAATCAGTGTTAATTTCAATGCAGATGAATTGGCACGACCACTTGGCGACATATCGCCAAGCTTTTGGTCGTCAAGTGTTTGACGCCAACTTGGCGACATGTCACCAAGTTGGCGACAAATTTGGCGAAAAAAATATTTTTTGTATTTGGGTTCAATTTGGCGCTACTGGCGATATTTTGCGAAAAATCCACTGAATGATGTTAAAATCGGCGATCTTTAGAAAATGAATCATTGTAAAACATTTGTTTTGCATTGTTTCGTGGCAAACTATGGGCGTAAATGTTCGAATTGCTATCTTGCTCACTCCTAGCACTATTTTAACACTAAGGCATCTACAAAGAAATTTACACGTAAAAGGAAGTAGTGTGGGACCCATACCAGATTTTTTATTTCAATTTTCAAGTGTTTCAAGAAAACCTTTAAAATTTAGAAACTTGAATTTCAAAATTTTTTATGTCCCAAATGCAGCTCTTTGCTACATCCTACAGCCAAGCGCAGATCCAGAGTTGAGTTATGACTAGGGATGCACCGATAAACAAATTGGCCGATTACTGATTAATCGGTTGTTGATAATCGGCCGAATAATCGGCTGAGCCGATTAAGAATGATTGTTTTAAATATTACAGTTTTACAATTACTGTTTTTGCTCTCCTATACAATTCCAAGTTTAGAAATATAGTGGGTAATTTTTTTTCTGAGAGATTTTTTTTCCATTTTCCTTATTTTCACAAAATAATTTCAATATTTTATCAAATTTCTTGGAACCAATTTCATATTATTGTCAATTATATTACATTAACATATTGTTAATTATATTAATTGGGCATAAAAATTTTTAAAAAAATGTGGGGTGGGGGGGGTGGGGGGGGGGGGGGTCCGTGAGAGAAGGTACTTTTAATTTCAAATTTTAATAATCAATAGCAATTTCAAGACTTTTACTCTTTGTGCAAATTAGAGGTTATCTAAAAGCACTGTGCTAAGGAGAAAACTATCGCCACAAGAAATATGTTGCATTATTGTCTATGTGTGTTATTCAAAGTAGGAGAATTAATTTATTAAAAACTTTATATCAACCGTGAGGATTATTTTTACTGCCAATAAAATCCTTCATCATTGTTTCTTAGTGAAGGTACATTTTAAAGAATAATGTTTAAAAATATTTTTTCAACCGATTAATCGGCCCAATTTTGCCGATTATGGCCGATTAATCGGTGCATCCTTTGTTGTGACCCAACTCTTAGGTGACCAAATACAGCATAAAGCTATTTTTTGGGTCTAATATTACGAAAAATTGCCAAAAATCCCCTATTTTTGCGCAAAAATTGCCTATTGCCCCTTTGAAAATAATCCCCTCCTTAACCACAAACTGGATCCGGCCTTGCCTGCAGCAAAAATAAATTTATGGTTCTTATGATTTTCTGTAACACATCGCTTGAGATAATATCGTATTTACAGGTTCGGGGTCTGTGGTAATACATTTTTAGGGGCCCCCCAGAGGTAAACAGAGTTACGTAAGCTATTTTTCTGGAATTTTTTCGATTCTCAATTGGAACCCCTCGCAATTGCGACATGGTAAATCCGCCACTTCTTAAAATAATTTTTTTGTGAATCCAGAATTCAGTGTTTTGGGAGCTTTTTTGTGGTTGCTTGCTTTTATCTTACTTCTACTATATACTTTCAATCTGTTTAGGAAGGGAAATATTTATTACACTACTTCTCATTTTTTGTAGTATTTGTAAGTTTGAAAAAATGTGAAATAAGAAATTATTTTCTCATTTTCTTTAAAACTTAAAATAGACATTTTTTATTTCAAAGTTAGGACAATTCTCCAGAGCTATGCAATCAAGTACTAAAATTTCAAAGACTGGAAAGTAGTTTTAAACTGTTTCAAGGTTTTTGAAAATAATTATATTTGGTCAGGAGGTCACTCTCTCAATACCTATTTCCTAAATCTCTAGTCCATTTATTTAAAAAGCATTTTATGCATTTTTAAGTATTGATAATTTTACATTTAATCCAGTGTTATGTTTGTGCGTGGGTTAGGAGAATTTTTAAAAACAAAATGCAGGGAAACCTTAGAAATCCAAACTTTTGAACCATACAAATCGCTCCTGAAGTGAAGGGCTAAAATTAGTTTTGAAAGAAGGAAAAAGCAATAACTATGACCATTAACCAGGTTTTTTAAATGACAGTACTTTTGCAAAACTTTGAATACAATAAATTATACCGCTCTGTACCTTATTATGTGAACTGGATTCCTTAGTATTTTGTTAATAAAATGAACTGAATCAGCATGATAGCTAAATGTCACACCAAAGATGCATGAGGGTCATTCTGACAAAAATGGTACAAATCATGTCTGAAACTATTTACTTACGATTATCAATTTAACCACCTTGCAGTTTATGACGAGATATCTCGTCAATTTAACATGTATTCCTGAGACTGCCCAACCGCTGGGTGGTTAAATAATTTCCACCAACTAATCATATTTTTTTTATTGAGTTTCCATTTATTTGTGTATAATGAAGTGCAAATAACTAGTACATGACTCATTTATGAAAGGATTGTAAAGATTTTGATCACTTTGTTGGACATGTGTCCACTCTATTAAAACACAGAGTGGACAAATAAGCCTTTAAAATATCTATAATCACAAAGAAAAGTTAGAATCACAGAACAAGCATAAAGTGGAATAAACAGCCTAAAACTGTAAGTATGTCTGCAATTTCAAGAAAAAATCTTATTTTTTTCATCATGAAATCGGCTCTAACAGAGTGTACATCCAACAGTTCAAATTAACTATCATAAGAAAAGAATTAGGCTCACCCTGGTTGTTGACTACATAATTCAATGTAGCAAGCTAATCACGGCAGTTATACTGCCTATATTATAGCATACCTATATTATAGCATATAACAGTGGACAATTCGAAACATAGAAAATCTAGGGACATGGATAAATAATAGCGTTTCTTTTGGAAATTTTTTTTCATTTGCGTAATAATCTGCAGAAATGGTGTCAGAAGCATCTCTTGTGCAGTGCAGTGTAATTTATTTGTTATTACATTTCAGGTTAATTTTAAATCACATTCAAAATTCTAGCAATTTGAAGCTGGGACACGTCATTTTTTTATTCTTCTGACAAAGATGATTTTTTTTTGTGTCCTTTCTAAATGGATTATACCTAATCAATTGATACTTGATGGCACAAAATTAAATAGAGAACCAATAAAAAATACACTTAATGGGTGGTAGTTATTAAAATTGATTTTAAAAAATTCTAAAGTCTCAGACATGAGTTGTACCATTTTCGTCGGAATGACCCATGAACAGTATATCAGCTCGAGCTGAACTATGGGTTTGCTTGGTATCAGGACATAATCCGACAAGCCAGATTTCAGATAGAATCACATAATCACAATAAGTGAGAATCCCTAGAGGGTCCTAATCCCAACTGGGGCAAAATCCCAATAAAGACTAGTGGTTCCTTAACATTCTTACAGAGTTGCTCACAAAAAGCCATTGTAATGACTAAGGGTCGGCCAACATTGAGATTGATCTATAATTAGTAGATGGGGTACATTTAGCGTTTAATTTTACATTGACCCCATTTTAATGCTGAATTAGGTAGGAGCATAAAGGTTTTAATTTCTTTTTTTAATTTAGATTACAAGAAAATATTATACGTTATTTTCCTCCCTTTTTTTTTGTTTTATTTTCTTCCAGTAATCATAAATTCTATTTTACTAAGCTAAATTAAGTGTTTATATTTAGATTAGTTTAAATTCAGATTTTGTCGAGATTTTGGCACCATCAGGATTCCCACTTGTTGGGATTTTAACCATTTCAGGATTCTGGACACTCGAGGCTATGACCCCTGTTGTTGTATGTACAGTATAAAGAAGTGCAAAGCAAGTGTACTAAAGCTAATGTTTATATGTATCAGTGTAATATACACTGTATGTGTAACACACCAGCCTATTGCATGGTAGAAGCGTAGGGGAGAGTTTGATGCGTAGTGCAACGGTTTTGTTATAATTAAACATGGGAGCTCCACCCCCGCATACTTTACTCTCCTACCCCTGTACATTAGGGTAGGGCGAAAAATAAAAAGTTTTTCAGATCAACTTCTAATAGTTGCCAAAAGTTGTCTTTGGTGATAGTTAGCTTTTGTGCAAAATTTGAGAAAAATTGGTTCATATCTTCAGGGGGGCGCTGCGATCGCAAAGTTTTACCATAGCTTTGTTATGGATTTTATGGTTAAAATATCCAAAACAATGCCGTTAGCTAATCTCATTGCATTTTTTTACTCATAAGATATATTCATGCATTCAAAGCATATGAAATAACTCAAAAAAAATATTTTATATGATATATTTATATTTCAAGCATTTAAAAAGAAACAAAAACGTGAAAAAAAGTGATTTTTTTTAAATATAAATATATCATATAAAATAATGTTTGTGAATCATTTCATATGCTTTTAATGCATGAAAACATCTTTTGAGTAAAAAAAACACAAAGAGACTAGCTAAAGGCATTCTTTTTGATATTTTAACCATAAAATCCATAACAAAGCTATGGTAAAACTTTGCAATCGCAGCGCCCCCTGAAGATATTAACCGATTTTTCTCAAATTTTGCACAAAAGCTAACTATCACCAAAGACAACTTTTGGCAACTATTAGAAGTTGATCTGAAAAACTTTTTATTTTTCGCCCCACCCTACTGTACATCACCTTCAGCAGATATATCAAGGATTTAGCATTGGACTTGGTTCTGAATATTTTTAACAAGATTTGTGTATTGTCTGCAAATTTGTTTGTCTTTGTTTGTTTTTTTTTATCAAAAATCTCAGAACTATTAGAATCATAATTAAACAAAACTAACCTGTTGAACCAGTATTAGCACCAAATGCAAAACTTTTATTTTGCTGTTGCTGTGCTGGAAATGCCAGAGAAGTTTGACATATTTTGAGCAGTAGGCTGGTTATTGCCAGCACCAAATTGGAAGCTCATTTTCTATTCAATCTACAGCAAAATCTGAGGGTAAAAAGACAACAAATAATTAATGATTAAATGCTTATGAGTCTCTTAAACAATTTAAAAATGTCACAGGCAGGTCATTTTTCATTTAACAGTTAAAAATATAAAAAATTAAAAAAAGAAAAAGATTGGTTTCACACGTTTGGTTTTGGGGGATTTGGATGAATATTAATAAAGATGTTTTTAATGACTACAGTGCTAAGAAACGAGACTGTTATAATCCTCTATCAACTGTTTTTTAAATTAGGCAAATTTTGTAACTAGTACATACAGTCAAACTTTTCTATCTCGAATTTCACGGGACAGAAGTCAAATTCGAGATACAGAGGTTGCGATAAAAAACACAAATATAAGCAACTGGAACAAAGTCAAATACTTAAGAGATTGTTTTGCATTGGTATTGTTGAATATTTTACTGGGCACGACATGCTATGAGTCCACGTTTTATTAATTGTGATGACTATATCGGTAGCAAATTAATGCATTACCTTTAAGTACGAGCATAGTCTTTGAATTGATTGTGCAAAAGATGATTTTTGTCTCTTAAGTTATATGATTAAATAAAGGTGGCCGGGGAGGAGATGAAAATTTAAACAATCGAGAAGTCGTGAAAATTTGAGATATAGAGGTTTTCGGGAAAAATCATTCAAGATAAACATGAGAAAAAAACATTACGTTTCTGCTCCAAAAGCAATTGAAAAATTTCGACATACTGTCTAATCTTTTATCGTTAAAACCTTCCTCGCATTTGCGTATGCCTGAGGTTCTCTTTGGATTTTCTCAAAATAGGGTGGGAAATGCGAAG
>JAXGGA010014274.1:0-32621 GCA_038373865.1 Uloborus plumipes | reverse complement strand
AGAAAAAGAACGAAATGGAATTTTCGAAAAATCGCTTCGAGGTGCAAAACTACATGCTACAAACTAATTTTGTACCAAGTGGCATGATAATCGACCGAACGGTTTTGGCGCTACGCTCGTAACAGACAGACAGAAGGAAAGACAGAAGGACAGAAAGAGAGACAAACCTTCAGCTTTATTATTAGTAGAGATTCAACTACAATTCCTTCAAAGTATGATATAAAAATTTGGTATGGGCCCTACACTACTTCCTTTTACGTGTACATTTCTTAGTAGATGCCTTAAGTGCTAAAATAGTGCTTGGAGGGAGTAAGATAACAATTCAAACATTTATATCCCTAGTTTGCCACGAAACAATGCAAAAAAATGTTTTACAATGATTAATCTCCAAAATATCGCCGATTTTAACATCATTCAGTGAATTTTTCGCAAAATATCACCAATAGCGCCAAATTGAACCCCCCCCCCCCAAAAAAAAGTTTTAAAAAAAATCGCAAATTTGTCGCCAAATTGGCAAAATATCGCTAATAGCGCCAAATTGAGTCCAAATAAAAAAAAAAAAATTCGCCAACTTGGCGATATGTCGCCAAATTGGCGACAAATACTTCGCGACCAAAGGCTTGGCGATATATCGCCAAGTGGTCGCGCCAATTCATCTGCATTGAAATTAACACTGATTAACTCCAAAAAAGGGGTGAAGCATCCCCTTGTGACATTCAAATGAAACCCCAACTGGAGATGCACAAAAATAAGCCAAAAGAGAAAATAAGAACAATTTTGTTGCTCACAGAAACCAACAGAAATCTTACCAAAATTTGAAAGAAGAAGAAAGTTTCCTTTCCCAGCTTTAAAAACAAAACAATACATTTTCCGAAATGAAACACTTTAAAAAGAACGTTGCAATGTCACAATTCATACGATATTTGGTTAATCTTTGAGCTTTGGGTACCCCTTTCTCGCTAAATGGGCGATAGACGCTCCTACTACTGTTTCTAAACGTTGCCAAAATCAATATTGCTGAAATGCGAAATCTATAAAAATGGAAAAAAAATCCGCCAAATCTTTTAATTAAGTCATTAGTATATTGGAAACAGGGTGGCCAGAAAAATACTACGCTCCTTATTTGGGCCGAAAAAATACTACCGTAGTATCAAAAATACTACTTCTGGCAACCCTGGAAAAAGAACGAAACAAAAATAAGTATGAACACGTAACCATAGTAACAGCATGAAAAGTTGATTTCCGTTGATAAAATAATTCATTTCATTAACCATTTTAGAATCGTTTGGCTTGCTTTACTGAAGGTAAGCCTTGAATTCCGGGATTCTAAAAACAATTGTTACAGCTCTCCTGATGATCGTAGAAACTTCGAAAAAACTTCATTTTGTGCAGAAAATTTCAAGCTTTCGAATGACATAAGACTTGAAAATGTGTGTGAAATATTTCTTCCCTATTTTATCGAATTTCCGCTAAGAATTCGAATAGAAAAAGAACGAAATGGAATTTTCGAAAAATCGCTTCGAGGTGCAAAACTACATGCTACAAACTAATTTTGTACCAAGTGGCATGAAAATCGACCGAACGGTTTTGGCGCTACGCGCGTAACAGACAGACAGACAGAAGGAAAGACAGAAGGAAAGACAGAGAGACAAACTTTCAGCTTTATTATTAGTAGAGAAGAGATAAATTGCAGCAAATGGCTTGAGTGAACGAATTTAGCTTTTAATTTATCGTTTGCTGGTTGATCTTTGTCGATGTTTATTGTTTTTATTATCATTGTGAAGAATAATGCACGAAATTTCTATGACTAATACTTAAAATTTTTAGGATCAGTTGAGTTTAAAAGAAAAAATTGCTCCAAATATACTTTTGCAATGTGATTATTTATTGTTGAACTGTAATTTGCAGCAATAATTGCATTTAATAAATAATGAAAGACAATATTAAAAATTATTTTTTTGGCGACTTTTTTACAATTTGGCATTCAATTCTATTTCAGTATATTTACTTCTATCTTATTGCGATATTGCAACGTTCTTTCTAAAGTATGTCATTTCGGAAAATGTATTATTTTGTTTTTGAAGTTAGGAAAGTAAACTTTCTTCTTCTTTTAAACTTTGGTAAGATTTCTGTTGGTTTCTGTGAGCAACAAAATTTTTCTTATTTTTTCTTTTGGCTTATTTTTGTGCACCTATCTTTGGGGTTGCATTCGAATGTCCCCAAGGGGGTGATTTAACCCTTTTATGGGGTAATCAGGGCTTTCAATGCAGACCAAAGTGATATGAATTGGCGCGACCACTTGGCGATATCTCGCCAAGCTTTTGGTCACCAAGTGTTTGACGCCAATTTGGCGACATATCGCCAAGTTGGCAATAAATTTAGCGAAAAAAAAATTTTTTTGGGTTCAATTTTTTGGAAAATATTATTTAATTATTGAATATAAGACTAATAATAATGAAGAAACATTTTAAATACATTTCTATTTAGTTTCATCTTTACATCACTTACATTAAAAAACGAAAACCATTAGTACTTTATTTTGCGAGCTTTTTTGGCTGCAAAAGCTTTTACTATATCATCAAATGATAACTTAGACAATAATGATAATAATAATAAAAACAAAAATAAATACAAACTGAGTAACCTTAAATATTTTAAACTAGCGGTACCCGCACGGCTTTGCCCGTGGTATAAAATTAAAAGTTCATTTGTAAAAAAATGATATAGCAGAAAAAAATACTCTATTTTAGTTATAATTCAACTATAATTCCTTCAAAGTATGATATAAAAATTTGGTATGGACCCTACACTACTTCCTTTTACGTGTAAATATCTTAGTAGATGCCTTAAGTGCTAAAATAGTGCTTGAAGTGAGTAAGATAACAATTGAAACATTTGCATCCCTAGTTTGCCACGAAACAATGCAAAAAAATGTTTTACAATGATTAATCTCCTAAATATCGCCGATTTTAACATCATTCAGTAGATTTTTCGCAAAATATCGCCAATAGCGCCAAATTGAACGCAAAAAAAAATTTTTTTTCGCTAAATTTATTGCCAACTTGGCGATATGTCGCCAAATTGGCGTCAAACACTTGGTGACCAAAAGCTTGGCGAGATATCGCCAAGTGGTTGCGCCAATTCATATCACTTTGGTCTGCATTGAAAGCCCTGATTACCCCATAAAAGGGGTAAATCACCCCCTTGGGGACATTCGAATGCAACCCCAAAGATAGGTGCACAAAAATAAGCCAAAAGAAAAAATAAGAAAAATTTTGTTGCTCACAGAAACCAACAGAAATCAAACCAAAGTTTAAAAGAAGAAGAAAGTTTTCTTTCCTAACTTCAAAAACAAAATAATACATTTTCCGAAATGACATACAGTCGAACCTCCATATATCGAAGTAGCAAATTGTCGGAAAAAAATTCGATATATAGAAATTTCGATATATAGAAAGGACCTCAGTTTTTTGAAAATTACTCCGGAAACATTGAAATTAAAGCAAAATTTCACACATGAAACTCCATTACTAATATATATACGCTAATCATATTTGATGAAAGTTAAGAATTAAAAATGAACTAATATGAAAAATTTAATGAATATTATACATACTTATTGAAAAACAGTAATCCAAAGAGTAGTTGCACTTTATCTGCAACACTAAGGCATTTTCTTTTTGACATTGTAAATCGAGAGGGAAAACAAAATCAAATTGAATTGGCACAGCACTAGTTAAAACAATTTTCGCTGAAACTAATCATGGAGAGAGAGGAATCACCACCAAACAAAAGGGCTAGATAGAAACTGGTTTTGCTACAGGACAGGTTACATCCAAAATTCGAAAACGACGGGGGAGGGGATAATCCGGGAATTCCAGAATGGACAAACAACGTGTTTGTCCACTCCAGGGGTCCACACTTTATCTACAGCTGACAGTGGGGTTTGCAGTGACCTTTTCTGACCTTCCCTTTTCTCCTGACTTTTATCTTTCGTGAGGTAAAATGTCTAAAAGCGGAATAAAATCTCCAATTACGCTTCCAAAAAAATTCGATATATGGAGATTTTTTCGATATATAGAAACAGTTTTTCTATGTAATGAACATGTGAATTTGCTAGAAGTTCGATATATGGAAAATTTCGATATATAGAAGTTCGATATATGGAGGTTCGACTGTACTTTAGAAAGAACGTTGCAATATCGCAATAAGATAGAAGTAAATATACTGAAATAGAATTGAATGCCAAATTGTAAAAAAGTCGCCAAAAAAATAATTTTTAATATTGTCTTTCATTATTTATTAAATGCAATTATTGCTGCAAATTACAGTCCAACAATAAATAATCACATTGCAAAAGTATATTTGGAGCAATTTTTTCTTTTAAACTCAACTGATCCTAAAAATTTTAAGTATTAGTCATAGAAATTTCGTGCATTATTCTTCACAATGATAATAAAAACAATAAACATCGACAAAGATCAACCAGCAAACGATAAATTAAAAGCTAAATTCGTTCACTCAAGCCATTTGCTGCAATTTATATTGAAATAAATTAATAATGAAGTAAAATATGTTTTGCAGACGATAAATTTAGAATGGTATCCTGTATTTTAAGGAAAGGACTCGATTTCTCATTTGATTGACAGGTGCCATCTTATCACGGTTTTTAATATTTCATTTGACTAATTTTAATAAGGCTTGGAGTTTGGATTGTTACAAAAACAAATACATTTTTAAAATTATTAAGGGAAAAAGAACGAAATAAAAACGTAACCATGGTAACAACATGAAAAGTTGATTTCCGTTGATAAAATAATTCATTTCATCTCTATTTTCAAACAAATTTTATTCGCGAGCAAAGCCATTTTAGAATCGTTTGGCTTGCTTTACTGAAGGTAAGCCTTGAATTTCGGGATTCTAAAAACAATTGTTACAGCTCTCCTGATGATCGTAGAAACTTCGAAAAAACGTCATTTTGTGCAGAAAATTTCAAGCTTTCGAATGACATAAGACTTGAAAATGTGTATAAAATATTTCTTCCCTATTTTATCGAATTTCCGCTAAGAATTCGAATAGAAAAAGAACGAAATGGAATTTTCGAAAAATCGCTTCGAGGTGCAAAACTACATGCTACAAACTAATTTTGTACCAAGTGGCATGAAAATCGACCGAACGGTTTTGGCGCTACGCGCGTAACAGACAGACAGACAGAAGGAAAGACAGAAGGAAAGACAGAGAGACAAACTTTCAGCTTTATTATTAGTAGAGAAAATCGCTTCGAGGTGCAAAACTACATGCTACAAACTAATTTTGTACCAAGTGGCATGAAAATCGACCGAACGGTTTTGGCGCTACGCGCGTAACAGACAGACAGACAGAAGGAAAGACAGAAGGAAAGACAGAGAGACAAACTTTCAGCTTTATTATTAGTAGAGAAGAAGAAGAGAAAATAGATAACTAAATACCAAATGAGTAATTGTTTTCCTTTTCATGTTGACTATTACATTTAATACGTTTGAAAACTATTTGAAATGAAAGAAATCTTAAAAGCCTTAAATACTTTGCAAATGAAAAATATTTTCATGAATTTCACTTTAGAAAAAATCTCAAGTAAAAAATGTAAATTTTACATTTAAACTATCCAATATTTAGCATTAAAAGAAGTGTACAGTGAAATTTTAAGAAACTTAGAAATCCTAAACTTTACTGTATAAGAAAAGGAACGAGAGCATTAAAAAAAAGATATCATTGAATAAATGCTTATTAATTAGCATTTGTTTATTAAATACTTTATGAAATATCACATATTATGGCTGAAAAATATTTTGTACAATTTATTTGTTTAAAACAAGAATTTAAATTTGAAAATTGATACTTTTTATTAACGCGATAATTTTCATGAACAAAAAATTTCCCCTCTTTTACAAAATTCTTACATAGCGATTGAATTTCTTTAACTCTCCCACTCTCTACGCCAACCCCGTATTGCAGTGATTGACCAAAAGTAGCCAAATTTTAATTCTTACATTAACTAAGTAAAATAGTTTGTTTAATGATGTTTATTCGGAAACCCAATTAAGTGATTTACTTTAAAACAGGTCATTTTTATTATTCAAATTGTTTAAAAATATATATTTAAAATATTTTTTTAATAAAAAATGCGAGCATCCATGTAGACTTTGATGCTTAAAGCAGTTGCTGAATAATCTTACCTGGTTAAAGAATGAACCCCTCCCTAGTTCGGCTGTAATTTCTAAAAAAACCATAAAGCATTTTCTAAAACGAGAGAGAGAGAAAACTTTGAACTGAATCTCCATTGTGAGAGATTTTTCTCAAAGAATGAGAGAAATTAATCGACAATGTTCAAAAAATCTGTATTACATCATGTAAATTAGATAAACAATATCTTACCAGTATTCCTAACGTCTTTTCCATTCAACTACGATGATAACAACGAAGAACATAGATGATTTTCTTTTTCCCGCACTTTAATCCTTTGCCTGTTTTGTGCACCAGATGGTTTTTTTAGACATATAATGAACTCTGTATTATATGAATGTCATAGAGAAATAAGGCAGTATTAGAAGAGAAGAAATAAATCCGTTGTGAGAGCTAAAGATGTCGTTTAGTGAATGATTCTACTGGAGACAGATAGATAGGGGTTGGGGGGACTTGGCTCCAATTCCTAAAACAGAGGCGACCGACAAGGGAACGCTGCAAGGATTTTCCCCTAGGCCAGTGGGGTGGACAAGCTTTCGTCATTGTAAGCTAAAAGGAAGACACCATGTTGAGTTTTATTGCAGTTTAATCTTGGAAAAGAGACGCATTTTCCGCTTCTTTGTATCGGGGTGCTTTCAAAAGCTTCACTTCTCGGAGTGGGTGATTCAAGATGAAACTTTAACTGGTCACTCTCTAAAAGAAAATATATTCATGCCATTTACTGCACCCTCCCCACTTTCTCTCCGTCAATCTTTCCTACGCCTTTTAAACATTAAAAGACATTTCTTTAAATTCTTCCTGTGCCTGCATTGAGCCTTTTTTTAGGGAGAGCTTTCTTTCAAAAATTAGTCTTTTTTTTTAAATAATGAAAAAAAGAATATGCAGTTACTTAGCCAGTTCAGCGTCCCTAAAATCTGGCGCCCGGGGCACGAGCCCCGTCAGCCCCCTATAGTTACGTCATTGCTAACCCCCCCCCCCTCCCCAACAAATGTTCTTTGTAAAAAACATCTAAAATTATAATCACTTTTAAAGTTTCTTTTTAGTTGAGAGGCATGGAAATTCTCTCACTCCTTTGGTTTTTTCCTGCATAGGGCAAAACTACAAAGTACTATTTTTTCCATTGTACACTTCCACACAGTAAAAATTTAAAATAGTTTCGTGTACACTTATAGGATAATTGCTGAACGCTCTGTAGGCGAAGTTTTCAAATCCTGTTAAAAAAGAAAAAATATTGCGCATTTCACCATATGCTGATTTAAATACAATAGAAAAAGAGAAAAGCTGAAAAAACTAAACCCGAAGCTCAAAAATATCCGTAAAAGAGACAAAATTAAAAATGAATGGACAAATCGATATTAAAGGATATATACATACGAAAAAAGCGGAGAAAGAGATAAATTTCGTGCCATTTTTAGTTTTTTTCACGTGTTCTGTCCCAAACTTTATTTATTGGAAATCCCTTTCCTACTCCAGCCTAGCTCATACGACAAAATTAGCAAATTTATATACACTATTAAAAAAAAAAGAAAAAAAAAGAAGAAAATAGCAAAAAAAAAAAAAAAACCAAGCTGCCCAATCCCATAACAATCTCAAACTTGCTTTTCCCAGTTCTGACCTTTCATCGAACTTAAAATTTTTATTACTTTAAAATAAAATTAATGATTACAAATGTTATCAGAATCTCTACATTTCAGTAGGCCTGCCTTTGGCTGGGGGATCGGAGACGAAAGCAATGCTCCACCTGATTTCGGGAAATTAATAGATTTACAAGTGGATGTGATTTTTGCTATTTTTTGGTATAATTGACGATGAGTATATACCCCTTGTCCTCCTTCTGGAAAAACGTAGGAAAAAATCGTATCTTTTTGTGAAATTTAAAAATTACTCAGTGCATGTTTACACTTAAAACAAATTTTCCAGTGGCATAAGTGATCTTCCCGTATACATCCTATGATGATTTCGAGTTGATTATATTTTAAACCGCGGAAATATAAATTGACACAAGTAATAGCACTTTTAATTTAATCAGCTCAGTTAAAATCAATGCTATCCATCATTCTTATTGTAACCGGCAAGCGGCAAAAGACTACATTCTGCAAATATCGTTTAATATTTTAAAACCATCGGCATAGTATAACACAACTATAAATTACATCAATAAAAAGTTATATATTTTTTTTCTTTTAAAACAAATCTACATGCATGTTAGAGAAGGATATGCAATACAATTAAATAACAAATTGAAAAGCAAAGCTCTATCATTTCTTTAAATGAAACACAATAAGTTCTTACCTCTGTAATGAATAAAATTATTTTCAGCTGTAACTGCACTTTCGTCTTACTATACAAGTGCCCTAACTCATTAGACCGAACTTTAAATTGCGTCGAACCACTAGTTACTAGAATCGTCCAATTGTCCTACTACTTTTCGAATCCCATGGTCCACCAGACTCTGTCGAGTGAACCTCAGCGCTTTTGAAAAGTTTCGTCTGAGGTCTTCCATACGGGGACCTAAGCATTTCTCCTCTTCCCATCCTACATTTCCTTTGAAAATTTCCGATAGACTAATTGTCACCACGGTCCTTACGCTGATGGGCTTTTTACGACTCAAGTAGCTGCAATCTGCTTTGTATCGTCCCTCGTCCGCAAAAAACGGGAAATTTGCACACTACCCCCTGCTGACAAGACGACAGCACGCAATGAATGACAGGAAATCATTAGGGGGCAATTCATCGAATCGCCATCGGGGAGATCCAGGGGCGGCCCTAGCGGCGGACATTCCGGACCCCTGTCCGGGGCGCCAAATTTTAGGGGCGGCATTTTGGTTTGAATGTCTAAAATACATTTTTCATTAATGACAAATTTGTACAAACGTCTTTTGCAAACAAATTTCCTTTTGCAGCTTGGAAGCTTGAAACGAACGTGAAAGTTTTAGATCTTATTTTTATCGTGAGCTCTTTGTTCCGTAATTGCTGTCGGGGACGTCATCTGATCACACTTGCCTATCAGTTGCGAAGCGAGACGGCAAGACAGCGTTGTGTGAGGTCCGATTGGTCCGTTTACCGACAAAGTACTTCGCCAGGGTTGCCCCCCCCCCCTGGTACTTCGGAGTACTTCGCTTGATTTTGGGCCCTAGGCCATACGCTTTATGGCTCCTATTTTCCAAACTCTCTTCCTGCTAATTGTTTCCTTGAAACTGATGCAAAGGGGAGCGGGACAACCCTGGTGGAAGTGGGACGCTTTTATGATTTTGTTGTTTCGGTAGTGTCGCTTCTCTTTTGTACTAGTAAAAAGAAAAAACGTGCGTCACTTACACCACCTCTTCGATAAAACGAGTTTTCTCTTATGGATAATTTTACCGTTTATTCGTGCAGGGAACTTTCAACGAATTAGGTGATTTTAGAAAGCCCGCTTTGTATCTTTGTGGCCGAAAAACTAAATACCATTTGCTATGTATTGCAGCTAAACTCAACCATCATCAGCGTCGATCTTCAAGTAAAGGCAAAAAGTTCAAAAAATATGCTTTGGTTTGTCTTTAGGAAAGGAATATTTCTGAAGTAAGTTTCATGTATTTTCATTACTATTCGTTTCTTGCGATGTATTCATGAGGTTGAATGATATTTAATTTGAAAAACAGGTTTGCATGTTAAACTTATATTTATAAAACAAAATTGCATCTCACGAACTAAATATACAGGGGTCCGGCCATGGTTACCAAACGTCCCGGTTTTTTAATAGTGTCAGTTTCGGCCTTATTAGGTGAAAAACAAAGCCCAATTGAAGTTTTATCTTTGGTTTCAACTCTTGATATTGCACCAAATTTAGCTATTGCTTTAAGAATTTTACTATCTTTGCCAATAAGTGTGGCAGGTGGCGAGAGGAGTTTCTCAAAATTAAAATTAATAAAAAAAAATTTAAGTTCCACAACTCTTCAAGATAGATTAAATGGCCTAGCTACATTGGCAATTGAACACGAATTAGCTGAACAAATAGGTTTTTAAAAAATAATTGCAAATTTTGCAGAATTAAAAGTAAGAAAAAGCTTTTTAATTTTCTTGTTTCTTTAGGAGTTTGTAGTAATAGAGTACCACGGAAGAACAATGCATTGAATTGTAACCTTTGTCCTCATATTTCTTTTTTTTTTTAAATATTTATTTAACAGACTTGATAGCAGAGAATGAATATTACTACAAGTTACTACAGGAGGGAATATAACGTTAAGCATTAATTTGATCTCTCAAATTTTGTACAGCATAAGCAATTAATCTCTCATCAAGTTGTCATTAAAGTGTGGATCAAATACTAATGTTATTTTATTGCATTCTCAATCTATGATTATAAAGAAAAAAATATATAAATTGATATTTTTGAAGCAATGATTTTATTATATTTTATTTCATCAATATTACTCCACTGTTTTGATTATAACATTTCCAACATGCTATCAGCTCTCAAGAAACATTTCTAAACTGGGTAAATATCATTATAAATTCTGTAATAATTCCTTATTGGGCACAAATAAGTAATAAGAGGTCATTTTCTTCTTATTGTTATTTAAATAATTATGTGTGTTTATATAGTTGTGTGTCTGTGTGTACGCAGCATGTAAAAAAAGCCCTGATTTTCTTTTTTTCAAATGATTTGTTGACTTTATTATATTTTGAGATATTTTCTACTCGACATGCTATTGTGGTACTTCTTTTCAATTTGTACTTTTTGTCCAGTTTAACGTATAGCTTTAACTAGCAGTACCCGCACGGCGATGCCCGTGCATTTAAATGGAAAGGAAGTTCACTGAATAAATTTAAATTCACTCCAACCCTCTGAAGTAAAATTATTATAGTCGAAGCGGTATAGTAATTGGCCACTTTAGCGACATCGTATTCGTATGCTTGAATAAAAAATAAATTAAATATTTCTGCATAAATAAGAAATACTTCATTTGATACTATATTAATGCATTTTACTACTCATACTGTCTGAAAACATTTTTTCAGATATATTAGAAAAAAAGTCAAAGCAAAAACAAAAATGTCAAATTGATAGTAATTGGCCACCTTATCATAGTTATTGGCTATGAAACCATGCAGTTATTGGCCATGTAAACATTCAATGTTATACAGGATTATTCATATATATATATGAAAATATTATTCCTTTACATGAATATAGGTAGTATACCATTGTATGAAGGTATTATACCGTTAATTGAACATATTTTTCGTTCATTAAATATATTATAACATTATAGCATTCAATATCTTTCTCCATCTTTCCATTTTCTATTTTTTGACTTCTCCTTATTTATATTAGTCTTCTTTAAAGCATTTTCTTTCTGTACGGCTGCTTGTCCATTCCGTTTTTCTTCTTTTCTTTATTTTTCACTCTTTTTGCTGCTTTTCTTGTTCATTGTTTTCAATAGCTGCTCTATAACTCTCAGAAATTATAAAGAATTTTTTTTTTTGTGTATTCTATTTGAAAAAAAATCTCCTACTTTTTGGCGCATTTTGTTGGTAATCATCGATAAATTTACTACAAGGAGTTGTTTTGTTTGAAGTAGCTGACGTACACAAATTTATAGGAGTTTTCAGAGGAGTTATCACAATTGTTGCTGCTGTCACATTATTTTCATTAGTCAAATTTGCATTTGTTGTTATAATTGCAGTCAGTATTTCAGTATTGGTAGAGTTGTTTTTAGAAAAATCATTCTGGAAAAAAAGCGCCAAACTTTGTATAACGGTCATGTATTATTTGAAACTTCCTCCTGATATTTCGGTGCTTTTATCTTGTCCACTTCGCCTCCAAAAATATTTTGGAAGTCTTTTAGAGACATGAGCTTATTTAATACATTAAACTCTTCATCTGATTTTTCTGTTGCTAAGCATTTAGAGTTATCAGTAGCGTATCACATCACCCATATGGGGCCAATTACTATAATTTTCTGAAAATATTGTGAGAGTTATTGGCCACAGCAAAACTTTAATCTTTAAGAAAATATTCTTATATTACACCTCAAATTCACTTATATACCTCAAACTCACATCACAGCTATAAATCTCATAGCATTTTAAAAGCTGTAAATGCATCGAGTTCTTTTAAAATATCGCATAGGAAATTCTAATCTTACCGTTTTCTCCACAACCTTTTAACCTACACTAAAAGTCCTTTTAAAGTTTAAAACAATTCGCCAAATAAATCAAAAAGACAAGAGATATACTCAAATTTAGTAAATTTTCAAGGCTTTACTCTATACGTAAATTTAAACCACTGAAGAAAGAGCAGCTTGTATGGAAAATGGATCTAGTGTTTCAGTTTTGCGTACAGAGTTATGCCTTGAAATTTGACTAAATTTGATTAATTAATATCTCCTCTGTAAGAATGAAGGCTTTCACGGCCGGAGTAAATACTAGTTACGGATTCCGGGCTGTTGTGCCGTGGTCTGCATGACTTTAATCCATACGTTTCAATCGCAACTGCGGCGATCATCTTCAGTGGGTGTCGTTGATTTATTTGGCGACTGATGCGAAATTTCGAACTGCTGCAAGATTTTAAATTGATCTTGCAGCAGTTCGAAATTTCGCATCAGTCGCCAAATAAATCAACGACACCCACTGAAGATGATCGCCGCAGTTGCGATTGAAACGTATGGATTAAAGTCATCCAGACCACGGCACAACAGCCCGGAATCCGTAACTAGTAATATCTCCTCTCCTAATTAACGGAGAGAAACGGGCTAAAACTTTTTTTTTCAGAAAAAAACCCTTTCCAGTGATATATAATGTTTTGGGGTGGAGGAAGGTTTTCCACCCTCAATTATGGCGGATACACCAAAAATGAGACTAATTAATTAATTTAAAAATAACTAAATCGAAATTTAGAATTTGGCCTTCGAGATGCATTACACGAGGATACGTTCGAATTTTTGCGCCAAGTTTCAGGTCTGTCGGTGCTGTGGGGGCTTCGAAGGGTGGACAAACGTACAGCGGTTACAAACGTACAAACAAACTAACTTACTAACACCGTCATCTTTATATATAGAGATAAACATGATTTGGTTTTATTGTGCTGCTTTTTACTGGAATGATCAAGTCAAGATTAATTTGCTTGTATTTATTGACAATGAATCTCTTTTATTAATTTATATATTTATCTTTTTATTATCCACGAAATGCTTTTTAGCTCGCACTTGACCGAGATTGATGTTCCTTTGATTTTTCAATCTGCTATGAGGACAAAAATAAGTCTGGCTCTTTGTTCTTATGAATACTTATTTAGCGACACTAATTCTGTAATGCAGGACCGGATTAGCTAACGTAAGTCAAAAAATGGCAATGCTCCATCGTATTAAAAATCTTATTGCGCATCGAACTATATGAACGTAATTCCTAAAAAAAAAAGAACCTTTACAATTACTTTCCATTCCAGTGTTAAAAGAGCGCTCGTCCCAACCTTTATATGCGGCAAACGTTTTTAACTTCTCCTGCTAAGTAGTCACAGTGATTTACGTTAGTCTGATTTTGAGGCTCAGAATTCTCTTCGTCATAGTTACAAATCGTCTGCAGTTTGAGTTTATTTTTAATTTTTTTCGAGACTTGGCTCTAGCAGACTTTACATTGAAAAAACTTTTTTTTCGTGGAGAGGGGAGGGGGTTCTGAAACCACGTTTTTTAAGGGAAAACACCTATAAAGATGAAAAGCATAATTCGAGCTCAAGACGTTTATTTCTGAGAATGTGAACGGCTAGAATCCCACCCAACTGTTTTTTTTTTTTTTTTTTTAAAGATCCCGATGAGGGCGACAATTTGAAAATTTGTCCGGGGCGGTAAAACTGCTAGCGCCGCCCCTGGGGAGATCGGAAAGTGTCTCTGAATGTCAATGAATGTTTGTTCAAAACGCGCTACAAACGATTTTCGTGTGTGGTCTGATTAGGAAGAAAAATTAGATTTCTCCTTTTCCTCCTTTTCAGCAAAGAAACTTTATCCAAAACAAAGTAAACAAGATGAGAGCAGAAGGATGGATCACGAGAAGACCACCTACCAGGAGGTTCCCGTGTTCTGCATTGGATAAAAATTCGCGCTATTTTTCAGATAATGGAAATAATTTAGATTTTATTATTATTTTTTTTTTTTTTTGGAAAAAAAAAATATTTCTTTGGAAAATTTTACCTACTCTGTCGGAATCAATCAGATTTCTATCGGAAAAAATTTTAACGTCGGAAATTTTTTTCCGACCCGCTCGGAATTTTCCCCGACGGGGGGGCAAGACGCTTCCGACAGGGGGGCAATTGCCCCCCCCCCCCTGCCCCCACCTAGCGCCGCCACTGTTAACAATGTAGGGTTGGTTAGGGTAAGTGGGCCTCCTTTTTAGAACAGATCGTTTTTAAAGCCTTATACGAAAATTTTAAAACAAAACAGCTTAAATTTGTTAACTTATTTTATCTTGGACATTCTTAATAAACACAAGTTCAGCATTATTTCCTTTAAAAAATGCTTTAAATACTTTTAACTATCTTATTCTTTAAAAATTGGCGTGGGGACCCACTTACCCCCAGGAAGTGGTAAATGGGGCACCCTCCATTTATTTATATTTAAAGTGAGCATATTTTGGAAAGTGGTTTGTGGGTCCTACCCCTACCTGACTAGGTATGCAAACTTTTAGTAGGGAATAATTTTGTATAAATGTTTCCATCAATGAGAATATCAACTTACATTTAAATGTGTATGAAAAAAAATTTTAAACGGATGCGGAATACAAAACAATTATGTCTGTGAAATTCATTAAAAGCCGTTATGCGTATTTTTTGCTTTTACACATAAATTAATGTTGAATAAGCATAATGGAGCCGATTAAGATCAATTTTGGTAAAATAGAAAAAAAATATGGGTTGAAAAAAAATGGAAACTCTTAATGGCAGCGTCTATTTGAAGTTTTCTGAGGGAAAAACATTGTCATTTCATCCTCAATTATAATTCTAACATCACCTACCGACATCAATCCAATAAAAAGTGTAGCTACTTCCATTCTTTCTATCAAATTTTGCAGTATTTGTTTCATTTGTATCATATTTTAAAATTAGACCTTTATAATACTTTATGGTTTTCTTTGATGCAAGTTTCACAAATACTTAGTTACCAGCTTTTGCAGTTTTTGTAGATGAATCATCACTTTGTTCTAGGTTTCCCGAATTATCTTTCATTTCAACGTAGAAATTGCTTCATCAAAACTGCTTTTCATTTTTAAATCATCGTTATTATGAGAGGTCCCACTTACACCATAGTGAGGGCGCCCACTTATACACAAATAGAGAAAAACCACGGGATAAGTGGGACCCCCTCTCCTTAAACACTTATTACTAATACTTTGCATAGAAATTCTTATTGCAATGTGTACTTTAGGTTAAACTCTACAAGAAAATTTGATGAACATAGAAAAAATAATAAAAATTAACACTGAAACACTTCTTTGAAAAATGTTGCTCGCAAAAAAATTTTTGGAAATTTTTTTGACATAAATTGTATGATCCAAAAAAAAGTTCCATGAAACCCAAATATATGCAGAAGCAATCACTGTGATGAAATTTGACATGATCAGTACAAAAAAGTATAAAAACCACACGCGCATTTCAGTTTTAAGGGGGGGGGGGGTGGCCCACTTACCCGAACCAACCCTATGTACAGTCAATTAGCTATTAATTACTGAACAAAAAGGAAAAAAAGACAAAAGTTCACGGCAGGAGTTATAAGACTGGGAACATCATATATACTACAAAAATAGGAGTAAAAATTGAGCAAAAAGCTCTAATTAATAGTTCTGTTACACAATAAATAAAGTTAGATTGAATCTGCTCGAAAATTTCAGCTTTATTATAATAGAAGGGATTCCAAATAATTCACAGTAGTCCAGGTTGAAGAATACAAGACAAAAATAAAGCGTTTTCAGTGCTTGGTCATTGTGGAAAAATCAATCTTCTCTTGAATCATATAACTTTGGTAAAGCTTTGGGGTTTCATTTTGAACCTTTGTAACATAAAAATCAAGTAAAATAAAAATAGAATAAAATCTAATAAATATTCCTGCCGGCAACTGTTCTGATGATACAATTTTGTCACAAGCGTTCAAAATTTTACAAGTAATGTATACTGTACTTTAGAAAAAAATTTTGAATTATGCATTGTGAATCATAATGAACTGGGGTCCCTAATAACTTAGGTACATCCTAAACCAGAATTAAGAAGAAGGTCATGTCGTTTAGTTTTAAGACCATTGGTGCACTGACTTTTCATCATTTTTATAAACTTATTTTCTTTCTCAAAATAGAATGTGAAGGAATTAATAAGATGTATTTTTTTTTAATTCTGGAAACTAATTCTACAAGCTCAGTTTGCACTAAAAAGTATGAAATAAAGTAGGTAATTAATACACTACAAAAATTTGGGTGTCCCCCCACCCCTCTATTAAACTGTTTCAAAAAAATCCGGTGTAACTCATAGTGCTTTTTTTTCTATATTGTGCGCCCCCCTCCCCCCACGGCGGGGGCTACAGGGCGCTATTTACTCCACTAGGTATATGATTTTTTGATCGCAATACTCAAAAATTCCAGTTTATCTTAATGTTAGAAATTTTGGTTAATTCTAAAGCAGCCAAAAAAAATAATAAACTTAAATTACAAATTTAAAAGAAGAAGAAATATTGGCGGCAAAGTAAGAGCTATTAGTACAAAATTATATACCACCTATTTCTTTCTTCAAATTTTAAATTTAAGCTTTACTTAAATTTAATTTTTTTTTAATTTAGGATTAAACTAAGAATAAAAATATTACTCTGCAATTTCTGAGTTTTGAAATCAAAATATCATAAACTTATTTCATAGAAATAGTGTTAGAATTAAAAAATATAGTTATTTATTTTAAAGTTTTTTTCGTTTTAAAAGATATTTGAAGTCCAACTTTTTCAAATTTGAAAACCTGTTATATCCTTACGAAAAACGAAAAAACGGAAATCAGTGTTGACTTTCTTTTCAATGTAAATGCTATGTTTACCGTAACAGCTTTTGTTTACCATTAATCTACTCTAATTATAGCAAGTTTATGTCATAAAATTTGAAAGAAATTTTGAACAAGTATAAAGAGGGAAACAAAATCGTTTAAAAACGCTTTTAAACTGATGACTTGCCTTGACTCAAAGAAGTTCGGAATCCTCCTTTTTTGAAAAGTTCAAAATGCCATAAAAACCACAAATATATGTTTGCTACGGTCATAGGCGGACTTAGGGGGGGTGCCAGGGGGTGCCCCGCACCCCCAACATTTTGCTTAAATTTTGAAAAAATAAAAATAAATTTAGCGTATTTCATCTGGAAACAGTTTGGAAAATAAGTTATATTTTTTCATTGCTACAGTTCAGCTTAATTCACTAGAAAGAAAACCCAAAAATACAACATATTATGTACTTCAGAGCAAGCACGTATCTAGAACTTTGTTTAGGGGGGGGGGGTGTCCAATTTCACGAAAGATAAATCCGAAGTATTAATTGTTTGTTACATTAACATTAATTAAATTAAAACTATAATAATTATTAATATATAATGTTTAACTTAAAATGTAATTAATTAATTAAAATTGATAATGAAATTAAGTATAATTAATTGTAAAAATTGCAGTAGATAATTAATTTTTGGCAATTTATAACAGTCATCCATTCAAAAATTCTAAATGTGAAGAAAAAAAAAATGATCACATCTCATTTCATTCGCTGAAACATTTATGTTCATGCTTCGAAAAAGAGTGGTATATAATTCCTTCGAAGAAAAATTTCACAATAAAAGAAAATCAGAAGACAAATACTTTTCCAGGAATTATTAGGAAAAATGGTGATAATACTTCAATAAAATATTAAACTTGGTAATATATTTTAAAAAAATGTATATATTTATGTTCATTTTATTGCCACCCCCCCCCCCCCAACTAACTGAATCACTATCTATAGAATCGAACAACTATGCTCTGGACCAGTGGTCGGAAGTAGCGCGCTACAAGTAGCGAAACTACTGTAGTAGCTACATTTTTTAGTAGTTTGTAGTGTAGCGCACTACTTTTTTAAAAAAGTAGAGTAGTGAGTAGCGCGATACAAAAAAGTAGTAGTTAGTAGCGATTTCTGGAAACTACTTTTAAATTTAAAAAATAAATAAATAAATAAATGAAAAAAAAATTTAAAAAGAGAACGAAGAAAAAAAAAACAAGGTTTAATTGACTCTGACTGGTGGAAATCTTGCACTAGTACAGCAGCGAACGCAATGAGAAATAAGAACCATAAAAATATGAGCTAATTCCTTAGATACACCATTTTGACGAAATACATTCTATCTGTTTGATGTCATTGGTTTATTTGGCATCATAATTTTTATATTCCTTCAAATAATTTTCATGTTCCTAAATATTCTCTGGCAAAAGAAATTGAAAAAAATTTTGAAGGTTGAATTCTTTCAATCTTTTAACTTTTGAATCCTTTCTTGTGGCGAATATTCGTAAAAATTGTAAAAAAGAAAAAAAAAAAAAAAAGCTAAAAAAGACAAATTTTAGTAAAAGAAAAAAAAGGGGGGGGGGGAACAAAGAGGAAAAATAACAAATAAGTTCAAAGACAATTATTAGTTCTATTCCATATTCAAAAGAAGCTAATTTGTTAATGTAAACCACTTTACGAGTTTTTTCGGTCATTTCTCAAACGGGGCGCATGCTTTTTATTTATATATTTTTTAAAAAGTAGCGAAGTAGCGACTACAATTCAAAAGTAGTTTGTAGTCGCTACATTTTCAAAAAAGTAGTTGTAGTTGTAGTTAACTACATTTATAGCAAAGTAGTTGTAGTTGTATAGCTCGCTACAGAATAAAAGTAGTTTTTCCAACCACTGCTCTGGACGATAATATTTGCAAGGTTTTACTTTCAAACATTGAATTAGTTTTCTTTATTTAATTTTATAAAATTCTTTCGACAATACGAAATAGAATCTCCAAACTTACCCATTTTCTAATTTTTTCATTTAAAAGCTTGAACAAACACAGTTTAATTGGAAAAATTATTGACCACTTGCGAAGCAGAATCCGAAATTTCGAAAAAAAAACGGTGGGAGAAAAAAGACGGCTTATATAATAATATATAGATACTAACTGTGTGGCCCGGCCTTGCACGGGCTTTAATGTAGTGAAGGCAGTGTGAGAAAACTACTCGTCGCCAAGGCGGCTCGCCTTTAAAGTAGCGAGGAAAGTTTAAACAACCTACTCGCCGCTAAAGCGGCTCGCTAAAAAGCTTTCCTGCATCAAAAAGTCAATCGAATTATTTGCACATGCTTCCTCAGAAATAAAGACGATGTCTAGTAGTGCATACTTAGCACTCTTCCTAAATAAAAAGTAAAATTCCTTATCAAAAACAATTATTTCCAAAACGCTTTCTTCCTGTTAAATTAATTGCAAAATTTTAAACGAAAAAGTTGTTTTAATATTTGGATCGTAGCCAAAAAAAAGTCCCTGATAAAAACAGCAGTTGCAATTTTATTTAAAAACACATTTTCAAAATGGTACCATAGAAAAAAATATCAGTCATTAATTAGAATAAAAACAATTGTTAGAACTTTGTTGTAACTCGTATTCAAAATGACAACGGAAAGAAATAACACTCTTTAATTTTAAAAAGTTCAATAATTTAATTAGCGTTTTAATTCGAAATGGCAACGGTAAGAAATAAAAGTTTTGGGCAGGAATTCAAGGGAAACACCATTGCAATCGCTTCGAATTGCAATCGCTACTGGAAGTGAATTACATTATCATCAACATAAATTGGCATGACGTCACTACGGGTGGAGCCAATCAGAGCTCACAAGCACTCAGCGATCTCTTCTTATTCGCCAAGTAGGCTGCGACGTTTTATCTAGCTCGTTTTTCATAGGCAAACGTCACGCTGACGTCACGATGTTTTTATCAAGAAACGTTCTAATGTAATTCATTTCCAGTCGCGATTGTAATTTGCGATTGCCTGTTTCACTTGAATCCCTGCCTTAGAATTTAAATAGTTCAATAATTAATTTAACGTTTAAATTCAAAATGGCAACGGTAAGAAATAAATGATTTGGAATTTTAAATAGTTCAATAATTTAATTAACGCTTTAATTTAAAATGGCTACGGAAAGAAATAAAAGTCTTGGAATTTTAAATAGTCAATAATTTAATTAACTTTTTAATTCAAAATGGCAACGGTAAGAAATAAAAGTCTTGGAATTTAAAATAGTTCAACAATTTAATTAACGTTTTAATTCAAAATGGCAACGGCAAGAAATAAAAGTCTCGGAATTTTAAATAGTTCAATAATTTAATTAACGTTTTAATTCAAAATGGCAACGGAAAGAAATAAATGCCTTGGAATTTAAAATAGTTCAACAATTTAATTAACGTTTTAATTCAAAATGGCAACGGTAAGAAATAAAAGTCTTTGAATTTTAAATAGTTCAATGGGGCTTCGACGGCGCAGTGGGTCTGCCCGTCAGTTAGTAATCTTAAGAGGCGCGGGTTCGATTCCCGCCTTTGCCCTGGGTGTAACTTCCTTCTCTGTGCTGTAAATTCTTTCCTTCAATAAAATCTGTATTGTACTATCTGTGGAGGCAAGGCGCATAGTACGCAGTCCTCATGTGTGTCGAAGTTTAGGGTCAGGTGGGGGAAAGTGGGTCTATGGGGGAAAGTGGGGCTATTTTGAAAAACACCCATCTTCTCTTTTCTAATTTAAATATTTTGTTAATCCTTTTTTGAAGACATAAATTGAGATTGTAGCGAAGACTTTTATGTTAGTTTTAGAACGTTCTAAGCAAATTAAATGCTTACAAAGCGTTTTTTTATGCTCATTGAATGTGATATGTAAGAGTTAGGTGTTTATTAACTTTCCTCTAGAATCATTATTTATCGGCAAATGCTATTTATTTTGGTATAGATTTGTACTAGAACATCTGAGGATCAGCTCTATATAACAAAATAAAATATAAGTTTATAATACTATTTATTATGAGGTGCTTTCTGAGGTGGGGTAAAGTGGGTCTATGGCCAAACTTTCATGAGGGTTTACGATTACGTCACATATTAAGTAAATTGGTGCTTTTTTAATGATTTTATGTCCTTATTTTTTATTATTTTGCTAAAATTGGCTCTTATTCTGTTAATTTATATGCTAAATTTTACTTTCTTGCTGTTTTTCCTGTTTTGCCATAAGTTTAACATGGGAGTCTATGGGCTTGGCGAGAAATTGGCAAGATATCGCCAAGTTGGCATCCCTTTTAGCGACTTATTTTTGTCGCCAAATTTGGCGAAAAATCACCATGTGTCGCCAAACTTGGCGATATTTGGCGCGTTTTCGAACTCATTAGAATTCTAGAATTTTTCAGTGTCGTGAATGATAGTAAAAAGAATACAACTCATGACATTGTTTCATTCGTTAAATAACGGGTAAAAAAGAATTTTTTGTGTATTTTTACCTTTAAATGAAATTAAGGTATTTTAATTTCATTGTATACTTATGTCAAAATCAATATTTACACATTTTTATTAAAATTTACACTTTTTTCTGAACTAGACCCACTTTCCCCCACCATGGGGGAAAGTGGGGCTATCAACACATGATGTTTTAATTGTTTTAGTGAGAAAAAATAATCTAACAAAATAAAATGGTTCTGCCTCATACTTAATCTATATGAACCCAATGTATATAAAATACATCAAAAGTTTCCTTAAAATAAACTTAATCATGTGAATTTGAGACCGTTTCTTAAAAAAGCTCGATTTTAGCCCCACTTTCCCCCACCTGACCCTATTGACTTCTAGAATAGAATAGAAATAGTTCAATAATTTAATTAACGTTTAAATTCAAAATGGCAACGGTAAGAAATAAAAGTCTCGGAATTTTAAATAGTTCAATAATTTAATTAACGCTTTAATTTAAAATGGCAACGGAAAGAAATAAATGCCTTGGAATTTTAAAAGTGCAAAGAATTTAATTAATGTTTTAACTAATATCTCAGCTAGTTAAAGTCGTACAATTACGCGGTTGGTCTTATTGTCTTCCTTAGAAAATTTCGAATCGAATGGTACTGTGTTTGATTCTCTACTCTCCGTGGTTTTTGAGGAGTTCAAGCATCAGACGGACAGACAGACAGACGCGGACAGATTATAATAGTATTAATAATTGATTATGCCCGCTAATTAAAATCGTAAAATTATGTAAATTAGTCGAACACAAGGCCTAAAAATTTATCGATATCTCGTTCGATGATCATTTCACTGGCGTTCGGGAGCAGTTACAGGGCCAGATTAACATCCATTTACGCCCGAGGCTAAACTTAGAAACTGCGCCTCATCTCACGCATCCCAACTCGATTGAAATCGTATCCCCTCACTCCCATTTGATGAAATTTATGAATTGAGTTTCTTTTTTCCTTTTTGCTTTCCATTGATGCAAAAAAAAGGGGTTCCGGTGGTGATCAATCGGAAATTTTTCAAAATTGAAGACTTCAAAATTTAATTTTAAACCTTTTATCGGAAAGTAATGAGATAACTCGACTTGGGGCAATTTTACGGGTAATTTTAAAGATTACTGATTCTTTTAAAGCAAAATTGCAAAAATTTTGTTATATTCAAAGCAAACTATAGGTTATACAAACGATATTTTCTCCAGGATAATTCTATTTTTTAAGCTGTACTGAATGGTATCATTGAATTTTCGAAATCCGTTTTGGATGATTATAAAAGTGGGTTAAAAGTATGGTAACTGACTGACATTTTAAAAAGTAGCATGTCAGTCAATTACCTTTTTTTAACAATTTTTCTAAAATTATTTAAAATTTGTTTTGAAAATTTAATTGTCCCATTAAATTCAGCTTAACAATTATAATAATCTAGGAGAAAAGCCCGGTTGTACTACGTGAAATTTGCTTCAGATGTTACAAAATACATACTGCTTTGCTCTAAAAATGACAGTCACATATCCGTGGAATCCCCCCCCCCCTCCGGGAGTTTTCGAAATTGAAGTCCCACATGCGCAATTGCAAGCCATCTTTGATGATGTTAGAAAAGGGAGTAAGTTTGTGGACTCCTCCTCCCCCATTTCGAAAATTTTGATGAACTTTAATGATGCTGGAGAAAGGCGGAAATCGGGAGAGCTCTCTCGGAACTCTTTTGAAATTGAGGTCCTAAAATGCCGTTTTAGCAGGTTATTTTTATGTGGGACGATCGATAACTCTAGTACGAAATTTTTTTCGAAATTGAAGATCAAAAAAATTGTGGGATATCTCCTATGTTGTAATAGAAATGGATGAGGTTTAGCCCCAGGAAGTTTTCGAAATTTTAGATCTAAATAAGCAATGAGAAACCATCTTTGAGGACGTCAGGAGAAACTATATGGTTCTGTAACTCGTTTCCGTAAATGTTTCAGAATTGAAGTCCTGAAAAACAACTAGACGATTTTAATAGCGTTAGATGAGGACTGAATGCTGGAGACGTTCTCTGGGAAAGTTTTCAAAATTGAGACCCTAAACACGAGGTCTTAGAGGATTTTTAATGAGGTGGGAAGATGCCTGAGGTCAGGGTCACTTACAGAAAAAGTTTTCGATCTTGCGGAATAAAAACGAAATTTTAGATAATATTTTATGATATGGAAGTGAGGCGCTTGAGAGCTTTCCATGGAAAAAGTTTCGAAATTGAAGCTCTAAATATGCATTTGTAGGAATTCTAATGCATCTGACAGTGTTGAGTGAAGAGATGGGGATTGGAGACTCTACTCCGAAAATTTCCAAATTTTAGACTATCTTCCGAATGTTGGGAGGAGAAGGAGGGGGGGGGGGTCTTCTATTTAACACATATTTCGAGGCATCTCCTGTATTTTTTTCCACTTATCTTTGATCTTCATGATAATATTTTGAATGCAAAAAAATATTCAGAAAAATAATATGTTGGAAGTTAACTGACCCATTAACTGACAGAGTTATAAATAAAATATGTAGAGGTAGTTTGAGTGTATACAAACTATATATCAAGTAATTTGAGTACAAAAAAAGCAGTATGTTCAGCAGAGGTGTCTCGACATGAGGTCATTGCTAACTCCCCAAAATTTTCTTATTCGGCAAATAATGTCTGTCAGTTTGGCAAATTTGAAACAATCCAATAAATTTTCCCTCTCCCAAAAATTTTAACTTTGAGCTCTGCTATTGATTGGCAGTCCTAAATAAATAAATTAATAATTTATTAATTTCAAAAAAAAAAAAGAAAATACACGACATGATTTATAGACATCAAGAGAAAAACTGTTTCATAAATAAGTTTTATATTGACCATTTTCTGTACCATGTATTTTACTAATTTTCCTGTGTGTCGTACTTTTAAGAAATTATTGTTCAAGCCATAAGTAAAAGTATCTTCTTTGAACCATAAAATGAATTACCTCGACACAATTTACGCCCCCTCCCCCTCCAATTGCTTTTCTTTCTTTCTTTCTTTTTTTTTTTTTTTTTTTTGTTTAACTACATTTTGCAATTCCTTCTAGTTGAAATTATTTTCGCTATATATTTACTAGAGTTTCGCATTCTTGTTTTTTTTTCTTTCTTTCTTCCTTTCTTTTTTGATTATTTATTTTTTCAACTAACTGCGTATTAATTTTTTTCCTCCGCTATATGCGCCCTTTCGAGCTTGCGCTCCTAGGCCAAAACGTAGGATGGCCTAATGGGTAATCCGGGCCTGAGCAGTTATACTGACTTACATACATGAATAGATACAATCTACGTACATGGTTTTTTAGTAATATAAAATCGTCAAATTTTTTTAAAAAATCTGTAAATTTTCTGCTAGGTTTTACATAGAAGGATCTAATTTTCCCGTAAATGACGCTGATTTGACTCTAACTCGGCATTTTCGCAGGAAAATTTGATTATTTAACAAATTTCTACATGAAATCTGCAGAAATTTTGCAGATTTCTGTAAAATTTCTTCATTAATTTGAAGATACTGCAGAAAATTTGCAGAATCATTTGGAGGTTCTCGCGTTCTGAGTTGACTTGGAAGTTAAAAACTTTTCAACTAATGGGAATACTTAAAGGAAAAAAGCACCTTCTGTCTTGGTTATGGTTTTTTGAGGTAAATGATGAGAACTGTGATAAAAGACATCGGGTTTGGGGGGGTGTCCGACCCCCCCCCCTTAAATACATCCTTGCTTCAGAGGTTCTCAAAGTCCGGACTTCCAGAGACCCCTTCCTGAAAATTACTAACTTTACGCTCCGTGCGCCAAAAAAAAGCTTGATTGGAAAACTAAAATATTTGTTTTGATTGCCCGGGAATTCCGGTTGGGGGGGGGGGAATCTCGGTTTGTTGCACCCCCAGAATTCACAGCCTAAGTCCGCCTATGTTCGGGGCGGGGGGGGGGGCGTCGCCCCCCCTCTGGATACGGCCTTGGTGCTGTAGATTAACTGGGTGTGATTGAAAGTCGAACGAGGATTGATTCGTAATTTTTCAGACTTCATTACTTTTAATTTACATAAGGTTTGATAAAGGGATTCTAAAGAAATTGTGAAAAATCTTCAAAATTTTGATCAAATTGAAAGCGATTTGTCCTAAATAATTAAATACGAAATCCATGTTATAAAACGTGGTTTATATGAAACAGTAATAATAATGATAATGAGAATTTTGAATGAAGTCTTAACTGAATCAAACATGAAACTGTACTCTGCGTTTAACCCGCGTCAATAAAACAACAATCTATTTAAAAACTATTTATGCATCACACTATGATACGTATATGAAAAATATATAGTAAAAAGTAGAGTACGAGGAAACGCAAAAATGAAAGAACCTTTGGAAAAAAAAATAGTAAGACTTCCAGTCTCATAAAATATTCAAGTTTTTTTTAATCTTTTGTTCAGAGGTAGCCTGTGCAATGCCGGGCCAAGCAGCTGTGTAGAGGGACGTCATTTCAAGTTTTTCCGGGGGGGGGGGCAAAGGGTCCAAAAACACAATGCAATTTCATCGGAAAACATAAAAAACCACGTCCACTTCCCACTTGTATGTAAATACATTGATTTTTCAAAGTCAGGGGGGGGGGGGCAATTGCCCTTCCTAAATGACGGGCCTGCTAGTGTAGAAATAGGATGAGACATAAAAATTTCATAAGACCAAAATGCAAAATGGGGACAAACTTCACAAAATGTCCTCCTGACAATGTTTCATTAGATAGGTATGCCTTATAAAAGGAAAAACATGATCAAAAGTTTATCACAATGAATCAACATCACCCAATTTTATAAATTTTTACTAATCAATATAAAGAAAAAAAATTTACATATTTTTACATAAAGGAATTTTTGCAAAGTTGAGCCCACTCTATGTAAATTTATTTCTTTTGTCGTTTTTGTTATGTATCTCACTAACACTGCAACTTCTACTACTGTTATTTCAGAGATTTCGCATTTTCAGCGGTAAACAGCAACCAAAATGCGGTGATTTTTAATGTTCTGCATTCTGTTCGTTATTGGTAATTCTTTTCTGAATTTTTTGTTAAACTTGTCAAAACCATTCGTGCAATTATTAGCTTTCCGTGTACCATCGATACGTCATAACCAACATTTTGAAGTCTGTCTTGTAGCTTCACACATTTCTTACTTTCGTACTGTACACGAATTGAGCCATTTCTTAAACTCACTGATTACTTCAAACAATTCTTCATTCCGTTTTGAAGTGCAAGTTTTATGAGTAGGCTTGCTAGACGTCCCGGTTTTCAAACAAAATCCCGGTGTCCCGGTCAGTTAACTTTACGGCCCGGCAGATGATAAATTTGATTTTCGGTGACCAAAACGTTAAAAAATAGGAAAATGGAGGATTATTTAGATAATACCTTTTTCCATATGTAATCTTGACGAGTAGAATTGACGTTGGATTAGCTTGTGAAGATTTTTACAACATGGTTATAAAAACCAAAAATGATTTTCTAAAACAGTCCTAGCCAATAAAAAGTAAATGTAAATATCTTTCAAATTCTTCTTCCTCATTGAAACTATTTCTTCTAACTTGGGTAAGTTACAAATGTATAATCATGTTCCAAACAAAATGTATAAATATATATGCTTGTGTAAGTCTGGTTTAGGTTCTTATGAAGGAAAATCTTTTATTTATTAGCATTGAGAATAAACTACGCACTAAACCACTCAAAAAATCATCCAAGAGCACATCCCCGAATTCCTGCAAAGCTAGAAGGGGGCATTCCGGTTTCACGATTGATCAGTACAGAAATCTCCCAAGCCTACTAATGTTAGTACATATGTTGCAAATGTAATTCTTGAGAACTTAGTGACTGCACAACTAAATGCATTTAAATTTTTCAATGAGAATCTAATAAAATTATAATTTCTGAAGCATATAACCTGAATGATCTCTCCAAGTAATTTGAGAAAAATGGTTTAGAAACATCACTGATGTGGTGTAATAATTCTTGTTTCGTGTAAAGCATAGACTTTTACATTAAATTCATTTTTCAATGAAAAAGTTTTTCTTCCAAATATTAGAAATAGAGGTTTTGTTTTTGACAAACAAGTGAATATTAACACACAAATCTAATTCTTTCAAGTGTACAAAACTTTCAAAATTTTTTTAATAAGTATGTAAATAGTTCTCTTATTGTATTTTTAGCTATGATTTCTAGATTTTTGTTTTGTTTTACTTGTTTTCAAAAGATAAAAATATTATTTTTTTCAGTTAATAAAACTTACCACCTGCCAACATTTCAGTGTGAAATGTTTTCGGGGAATAAAGGCATCATTTGGCATTGTAATTAAAGGCAGTTCCATGACTAAACTCTAAGGATGCAAATTAGAAGAAGCTGATGTCAAAACCAAAAGTTATATTTCCACACACATTACTTAAACTTCTTGAATGTGTGAAGCACACAGAGACTATGTCGTATGATAATGTGGCATGTAAATGATCCTTTGAGTACTTGTTTGGCGTGGAGTATCTCTTGGCAAAATTAGTGCAGTTTCTCATAGAATAGAGCCCAGGTGCCTCCATCTAGTAGGGGTATTGGGCTTTAAAATTCTCGTGGTAAGGCACTCTGCCGATAGTGGTGCCACATGAAATAATGGTTGCCGGTCTCTGGAAATGCACTAGGTCTGCAAATGGTTCGTAGTTGAATGCAGCCCCGTTTGAAGCAAACAATATTTGCTCATAAATAGACTGTTTGGGAATCACTCCCAGTAATACTTTAAAATTAAAATCTGACACTGCAGTTTAGCCAAAAGATAACTATTAGCTCATCAGCCAGCTGATGGCCCACTTGGAGTTAGTTTGTAGTTCCTGGATTTGCTGTTTTAATACATATGTGAGCCCGAGCATACATATCATACTCTCGTGCATAAGTTGGGATATTTGTCTTTATCATAAAATCCAAACTGATTCACACGTATAATGGTTTTAGCCTAGCTCTTATTCTGTACATTTTTTCCTAGTTTGGCAGTCAATATGTTAATAATACTATCTTTGCTCTTGTTTGTTAGAGGAAGGGTTAATTGCCTTTATGACGTGCGTCTGCCAGGGTTGTCGTTTTTTTCACCTGGGAAAAACTTAGAGAATGAGTTTGTTGAGCATGTTTATTTTCTATTTAATAATATAGGTATTTGAATTTAGAGTCTGTAGATTACATATATATAGAGTTCTCATTCAATACTATGTTTTGCACCTAATAAAAATTTTTCTTTGTTTAGTAGACTTAAGGCTTCCATGGCTCGCTTTCCAACTGCGGGTCCAGCAGGAATGCAAACAGATTCAGCGATGACAGCCATGAATGCTTATCGTTCATATGTCTCTATGCTTGTAGACCCTGCAGCAAGTATGTTTTGTATTCTATTCAATGGTTCTACTGAATATTTAATAGAAATCTATAAGCTTTATATTTAATGGTTGCTGTTTGAATGATTCAAAATTCTTACTTCAATTAAGTTTTATTTAATTTCATATTATTCTCTGTATCAATTTATAAAACAGTTAACGATCTAATTATACATCTAAAATGATGAAGTAATGATTAATTTATGCGCATGGCTGAAATGCTCGTTAATTTTCTATGATTTATAAAACATTCGATATAGTTTTCACCTTTTTCTGAAATTTATGCAGCTAAATGCAACATTGGTTAATATCAGATATGAATCATTTGTTAACCCCTGACGCGACAAGGAAGGGAGTTATAAGTTTGACTTAACAGGGTATCGGTCTGGTGGCTTGAATTGCTTTTAACATAAGAATTTTCATTTTTCCTTAATTATTCTGCTTTTGCGACTAGCAAATTTTGCTAGTAATGATTCTTTCCTTTTCTATGTTTACTATATCCTCTCGGAAACAATTAAATATATTTCGATTTAAAATGCTTTATGACCAGAGAAGTTAGCTTTATTATGAGATCGGCAATCAGGGTCGGGGTTGTTTAAATTTTTAATTTAATCTTACTACTTGTTCTTACGTGCGTTATGACTGCCCAATCCTCCAACTTCCATTATGCAAAGTTAAAACAAATACTTAAACCAGCATTATTATAATTTTCACCTCTAGGATAGATAAAATGAAGATTAAATTCAACTATAAATACAAAATTAGTATTTAAAATAGATTTTTAAAGTAATTTGTAAAAAGTATTTTTCATGTGTATTAAAGACATGTCGGTGACTGAGCAGAATTTAAGCTAATCTCATCTAATAAATATGCTTATTTCTTACTCCAACATATAAGTGGAATGAAGAAAAGAAATCCTTAAAATATTTTAAGCCTTTTCTTTTAGGTTTGCAATGCCCAGCATTGCACGGCATTGCCACGCTAAGGATTTTAAGTTGTTAGCCAGTAAATTAGCCAAGTTTTAAAAGTTTAAGCCAAATTTCTAAAGTCTTAGCCAAAGAATTTTAATTATTTGTTTTCTTCATACAATACATATTTTTTTTTAAATGGGAATTTCTGAGAATAGTTAGTTTGCCAATATTTTAGCAAATCAGAACTTTATTTGTCAAATTTTCACATTTTTTTATCACATTTGGTGAGGTGGCGAATGCTTGGAGGGATCCCTGGTTTGACTTTTAGTATGTTCTAAATATTTTTAATTAAGAAATAGGAGTGGGCCACTCTTCTCCCACAAGTCAATCGTACATCCCTTCAAATGCTATGGAGCAACTCTCCTTAGAACCAGAACCCCCCCCCCCCTCCGCCAAAAATAAGATGAAAAACCCTCTAAAATGAACCTTCCATCAATATCACTGGCAGTCTGCACCATGAACCTTCCTCGTGGACACCACCCTTTTTTTCTGAGAACCATAGTATATGGGAGCAACAACTTTATAAGTCCTTTGCACAAAAGAAAGGAAAGGGAATTTTTCTTTTTCTTTCTCTCATCTTAGTTAAAAAAAATTTTAATGTCTTTTTATGCAGTTTGAAGATTCAATTAATGAACAAGGAAAGGGAAAAACTACCCATATTTGTTTCAGTTTTGAATAAGTTTCTTTTTTCGACATTAAGTAGCTAAAAATTTCTTTTTTCCCAGTTTCCATTTGTTTTCTTTTCAGCATTTCTAGAAAAAATGATCTACTTTTTCTATAAATTCTTATTTATTTAAAAGTTATAGTGATCATTGTACATCTACCAACTTTTATGCATTTAGCTTGAAACACATACTTTTTATCAATCAGTACTTTTAATGTTCACTCCCAATATTTACTTTTACTTTGGTGTGTTATTTTATATATTTGTATATTCCTTGGTCTCAAAAGATGCATAAAATATGAAAATCTTACAATGCATCTTTCTGTGTTCCAGGAAAGAAGAAAGTTTAGAATTACTATAGGAATGTTAAAAAAATGGTGCTGTAATGTGTTTTAATATTATTTTCATTTTGATGCTTGGTGTAAAAAGCCTGCTTAACGAGTAAATGATGCTTATGTTCAAATATCTGTGACATTTTAAAAAGGATTTGCTTATAGTTAAAATACTAGTATTGCAACTTAATTTCATATTTTGCTTGTAAAAGTTTCAAATTCATAAAATCTTATCACAGTTTTGATCAACCTTTCTTTTAGTTTTATTAAAGTGATCATTTTTGTATATATTTTGTCTAATATGTTAAGATTTTTTAAAATCATTTCAGAGGAAGATAGTAAATTAAAAGTTTTACAAGAATTGGGGAATGAACTTGAGGTGAGTGAAGATTTAGCATTAAAATCTATTTCAGGTGTTTGAGTTCAAAACTTGAATATGAAAATTACTCAAATAGTTCTTAAAACCCTTACTTAATTTTCACTTTTAGGCAATTGTGGTCAATTCGCAGTATCCCTCTTTCTTGGAGCATGCACTTAGAATTTTCTTGAAAATACTGCAGGATGGTGAACCTTATTTCTTATCTGAACATACTACTCAGGTAGCTCTATAAATCTTTTAATTTTAATTTTTAGTGCTTAAATATTGAACTTATATGTAAGTATGTAGTAAGTAGAACTTATATGCATAATATATACGACATTTATAAAATGTATACGTATTTCAAAAATCATTATGTTAATTTTCAGTTTAGTTACTAACTTCATATATATATTTTCATTTCTCAGTCACCAAGAGTGAATTTTTCTTTCTTGTTAAGTTTTTGAAGGATTTCTTCCTAAAGAACTTGTATTAATGATAAAACATTCATTAATTTTTCACCTTATTTCAGCAACTGCGCAAGCTCATTCTGGAGATATTGCATCGTCTACCTACCAATAATATCCTTATGCCACATTCAAAATCCATTTTGTCTTTAATGTTCAAACTTTTAGAGGTATGTATGTTTTTCCCCCTGCACAGTTAAATTTACCAAAATTTTAAATAAGTATAGTAAAATTTACTTTATTTATCATAAGTTTAATTTGTATTTTGAAAAGAATGAAGGTGATTTGTTATGTAAGGTAAAATGTAAAATACTACACTGGCGGAAAAAAAAATCCCAACACCAAGAAAGACTTGTGTTAGATAAACGAAATTTGGTAGGCGTGTTTATACAACTGAAAGATGACATCGATTGAAATTTCGTGTTCCGCGCAAAAGTGTGGCGCAGCTGGCGTCACTCAGAACATGCAAATAAGGCTTGTTTTAAAAACGTGCTGTGAAGCTCGTGTGTATTATTTTTCCGTGAAATTTGACGAATTGTGTTCATGTTAGCCAGGAATACCTTTAAGAAGACGAAGAAGCCATTATCAATAGCTCACCGAGTTTAAACGAGGTCGTACAAATTGGCTACGAGAAGGTGGATTTTCATTTCGCGATATTGCAGAAAGACTTCGGTGGAAATGTTTCCACCATGCATGATTATTGGAAGCTATGGGCAAGGTA
>JAXGGA010014273.1:0-32624 GCA_038373865.1 Uloborus plumipes | reverse complement strand
GAAAAGCTATTGCAATGCTTCAGCTTTTTATCATGAAACATAATAACTAACCACTGTCCCACAAATATCGGTCAAGTCGCCAGGGCGACTCAAAAATATCCGCTTGGCGACTAGTTCTTTCCGCACAAGAGCGTTTCAAAAGCTAGAATACACTCGATTTTCTTTTAGTAACTCAAATATAAAAGTAGATAGACCCTGAAGAAAAATAGATAAAGTACGGGTGGAGAGAAATAACTAAATAGCTCTAAGCTAGTCTGGCTAATCTCGGCTAGACTCAGCTGAACCCGTCTAGCTAAATTCGGTTCAATCTCAACATTTGGCATTTTGAAGTACATACATTCTAACCTGTTTATTAATGGCAATAAATAAAATTTTTTAATCGTTTTTCATTTAACTTTCTTGTTTTTATTTATGTCTCTAACTTTTTTCACTTCGTTACGCATAATTTGTTTACTTAGAAATTCATATTTCGATTTTTAATTTCAATTACCTTGGTACGGTTATCTGTATATATAAAACACCAGAGCAATAGGGATCCGGGTTGTGCGAATTAATGAAAATACAGATTAAACAAAATAACCTGCAAATTGAGACGAGCTACTCAAACTATCGCACACAGTATAAATCGCATTTTGAATTCAAGAGAATGAGATAGTATTTAAAACTGCATAAGAGAAAATTATAAAAAATACAGTGTACGATCTACAAAAATACCTAATTGCGCTGTCTGGCCTTTTATTAAAACAGTATGTCTACATTTAAATGGCATTAAAAAAAATCCGGATTAAAAAAATTGCAGTTCACTAGTGTCCGGATTAATGAATGAAAACTGTATTGCCATTATTCAGACATTCTAAGATCAAATCCGTATTTAGTCAAATCAGTCAACGGTATGAGATGAGGGAGCTCCCTCTGAGTTATAGAAGTCGGCTGGGGTGCAAAGGAGTGTCTCTCTAGTCTCCGGGGGGGGGGGGGGAATAATGATTTCTCTTTTTAATTTATTTATTTTATTCTTTTTTTTTCTAATTTTGTTCTCAATTGCAATTTTTTTTATATAACTGCTAATACAAAATAAATAAAATAATAAATAATAAATAAAAAATACATAAAAATTAAGTTAAAAGAAAAAATTTAAAAAATAATTTTTAAAAAGTTAAAAAATGTTGAGAGGGTCCTTGTATAAAATCCCCCGGCGCTCATGCTCAGAGTTCGGAAGAGGAAAACGTGGTATTCGGTAAAACTTGCGATCGCACAAACGATGGAAATTGATACACCAAAGGCGCGAGTTTTCGATCATAAAACGACGGAAGGAGATCGCGCGTTTTCATGCTTCACAAAACACGACTCAAATTTCCTGCAAAAAAGCGGAGGAAACAATTTTTATTCTTCTCAAATGTCGGAGGAAATATTTAGAAAATCCCGAATGGCGTGGAAGAAAAAGAAAATGATCTGGTAGCCAGCTAGTGTTTTTGTGCTTCTATTGGCTTATTTCAATCAGAGAAGTAATTTCAAATATTGAATTTAGAGTTAGAAGGGAAAAAATATTTTCCATTACAGAAACTGAAAACAGTAATTTCTTGAATGTTTTTCCAAACAAGTAATTTTTTAGAAATTTGTAAAGGATGCTGCTTATGCGCTCCAATGGGGTTACAGACTATCTAACCAATTTGCAAAGTTTGAAACGAAGTGTTTTTACTATTCATCGAATGTATATTTTAATTATATATATATATATATATATATATATATATATATATATATATATATATATATATATATATATATAATATATATATATATATATATATATATATATATCAAGGGCCGGGGGTAAAAAAGATGAAAGTGACCAAACAGCGATTTCGAGAAAAACGAAGAACAAAGTTTGATTTCTCGTAGCTCCTTATGTAGTTTTTCGAGTTTTCATGCACATTTCGGTCGCTTCTCATCTTTTTCCCCCTTGTTGTTCTACCAGATGATACTGGTCCTTCATAGCCCCTAGATAGCGCTAATATCTCAAAATTGACGAAAAAGTGACTTTCATCTTTTTCCCCCCTGGCCCTTCATATATTTGAATTTTATAATTGAAGGGGCAAGTGGATAAAGGTGATATGTGACAATTTTTTAAATTTCTTAGAAAAAGCTTTCAAAAAAAACAATTATCACCTTATCACTTTCATACATGGTAAAGTATGTTTTTCCAGAATTGTCACATATCGCCTTTATCCACCACCTTCAATTAATATAGTATCAATTTAATGAAATTGTTTTTTAAATAATATTTCTTTTGATTAATAAATTATTTTGAAAAGAAAAACTATATGCATATACAAATCGTTCAAAAAGTTGCTCATAATAAGAACCCTTAAATAGTGATTAAAAAAATAAATAAATAAAAATCAACACAAAAAATCACAAAAGGATTTTATACGAAGTGAAGAAACCATGTAATTTTAAGAGAAAAAAATACTACTGATCAAATGAAACGATACAAGATAAAGCTTTGGTTTTTTGTTTTGTCATGTAAAAATTTAGTTTTAAATGCAACCCGTTTGAATTTACTTGACTAAGAACAGTCACTCAAGTTATCCAGAGTCTCAAAGAACAAATTCAGATAAACCCAATAAAAAAAAAATAATATCATAAAGATAAAAGGAAGAGATAATGAAGCAAGCATTTTCCAAGAAAACCGGGATAATACATTTATGTTTACGAATAAACGCTTCGTTTTATCACTGAAGGAATGATATACCTGGAATAATGATAAAAAAGGTAGTTGTCGAAAAAAAGAGATTACATTGAATTACTGGCACATTCATAAATTTTTCGTCTGCATTCAGGGGCTGTTTCTAATTTACATTCGATAATGTTTTACATGAGATGCACAAAGAGGCTTTTATGTTTTGAAAATAAATTAAAAGATTTCCCTCGACGTTTTATTGTTTTTACTTTTTTAAACACGTGCACATTGATTGACCCGGATACACTTGCTTCTGTTTTTTTTTATGTTTTGTTGGTAATCTGCAGAAACTGCCACAGCCATGCGTTGTCAATCAGTATTTCAATTAAACGTGAAATCTTTAGTAGAACTAAAAACAAAAAGTAAGCCTACAAGCTTATGCCACTGAGCATGAACAGATGGCTGTGAAAAACACTTTCAGGAAGTGTTAGAAGGGAGCAAAGTAAACTCTTTAGTTGTTTGTTTAACCTCGAAGAGTTATACCCAGTGCTTGTTTCACGATTCTTTTAAAAATCAGTCGGTATATAAAATGTTAAAAAGAAAAAAAGAAAGAAAAAGAAGAAAAGAAAGAAAAAGAAAAAAAAGGAAGAAAAAAGAAAAAAAGGAAGAAAAAAGAAAAAAAGGAAGAAAAAAGAGAAAAAGGAAGGAAAAAAGGAAACAACTTGAATTTGCTCTAACTTGACAAATTAAAAGTTTTCCGAGGGAAGGATTAGCCAGACCTGGAGATGCTGACATGAAGCAATGAAGCTTGGTGATGATATGAAGCATAACAAGAAAACCAAGTATCCATGCTACTAACAAATGTGCCCAGTATTAAAGATGCTGTTAAAAAATTAAACATTCGAAAAAGGCTCTCTGTTACAAAGATGATAAAATTAGAAGATAAAATTAAACGAACAACATACTTTGAATGATTATTTAAAGAATAATTATACAATTACCGCATCAAAAAATGAACTTAAAGTTAAGTATCAAATATACAAAGAACGTCTAATTCGAAAGAAATTGCCAGAGATGAGAAGGAAATAATTATTAAAGGATTTAAAGCAGGGTGTAAAAAATCAATGATTTTTTTTTTTAAATCAAAAAAATCGGATTTTTTTTGATTTAAATCAGATTTTTTTTATTTAAATCGGATTTTTTTTTATTTTTTTAAAAAAAATTTGAAACTTCAGTTATTAATTAATTTCTATTTATGAACAACTTACCTAAAATACAAAACCACCTTTGAAGTAAAGCTTCACCAGTAAGAAACCCAGAAAAAAGTGTTAAGAGCCAATCTGAAAATAATCCTGTCTACTAGCTAGGATAAAAATCAAATGGGGCAGGAAGCTCAACCCAATCCTCACTTCATTCAGCCCCCCCCCCCTCTTTATTTTGCTTTTGTTTTGTAAAGCTAGAATATGTTCCATTTCAGCCACTAATAAAGACTGCCCCCCCCCCCCCAGTTGCTAATGCAAGGCATAGAAAATTCTTCTTCTGTTTGGTGTTTTTGTTTTTTCTTTTCACTGAAAGTATATTACACACATTCTATCATGTCCCTCCCCCTCAATTCACTCTTTGCAACACCTGCCCTACACCTGCATGTATTTTCTTTATTTCACATATTAGACAACAAATAGCACTATTTGTGCATACATATTATTTGGACTACAACCTTCCAGCATCTGTGGAGAGGGGATGAGTAGGATTACTTTTCCATTTATTAGATGGAAATCAAAGCTCTAAAAGAAAATGTTAAAAATAATGAAATTGGGATTGTCCAAGAGAATTTTTTAAGGATTAAAATAAAAAGTGATTTAAATCAATGATTTTTTTAAAAAAATCAATTGATTTAAATCGCGATTTAAATCACTGATTTAAATCAATTGATTTAAATCATTGACACCCCGATTTAAAGAAATAAATAATTCGTGATTATCGCACATAAGCGTTTAAGCTAGATAATAAAGTAATAATGCACAAATATCCAATTCGGCAGAAATAGCCAATGATTTGACAAATTAAATTATGGCCATGAACACAATAAAAAAGGGGCAGTTTTTAAGGGACAGTTAAAGTTTGATGAATCATTTTAAGTGTAAAAAATAAAAGTAATCTATGTGACATTTGAATAAAAGTTAAACTTATTTTCATATTCATAACTATAATAATTGACACATGTTTACACGATTTAAGAGCCAAGTTTTACGTCAAATGTCAACAGTTTACGCCCGAAACCAAGGTAAAAATATTTTCATATTAATTTTGTTCTTAATAATATAATTTAAAAACGGAACTTGTTTTAAGCACGAGTGTACTTTTGAATTCAGTTGCTTTTAAAATTAAAATGTAAGCTGATTTGCAGACTTTGAATAATATTTTGCTGAGGAATCCATTTGTGTGTTTGCGTTCGACATCAACTCTTAAAGTTATTTTAATTTCTACTTTAGTAATCCAGTTTTGGCAATTAACATGCTTTATTATTCTGTGTGATGCAGGAAGTATTATGTACAGCAGTTGAATCATTTTAAAACAGTTTTATGTTTTTTGAATAGAATAATAACTGAGAAATTTGTCTTTTTTTTTACGTCCGACACCATGGAATTTCCCTATATTTCAGACAAATGTCAGGCTTAGGACAAAGTAAGGACTAAGAGCAATATTGCCTGCTCGATAAATAAACGGGCCTTACTTTTACGATAAACTTTGAAGGAGAGTTCATTTTTAACACAGAGCTTGAACTTTGACAAAGCGCAAGAAATGACTTTGGATATAGTAATATAAAATAAATAAATAAATAAACAAATAAATGAGTGTTACAGAAGTGCGATAGATCGCGATTATACCCAAATTACTAATTTCTTAAGAAAGTCATTACAACACAACATACAGGATCAAATAATAATTTAAAAAAAAGAACGTACATATATTAACAAACTTTTTCAATTTGTTGAAAAGATAATTCAGTTATTTCTGCCTATTTCTCCCCATACCCTCCCCCTCTCTCTCCCAAGAAATCAAAACAGAGTAGTTGTCCTAGCGGTCACCTGGGGATGAAGAAAGCAAATTTTGCAATACAACATCTACTGTTCTAATTAACTGCAATTACAGCGGTATGCTACCTAGTTAACTTTTTTTAACCTAAATTTTCCTTTGAATGAAAAAAAGTGAATCTTGTTTGGAAAAGAAAACATATTTAAATGGCACATGGGCTTTACTTGTTTATTGTTCGTAAACAGACATTCGGGCTGTATATAAAGGAAAACAAACAACACTTACAAGATGCAATTATTAACTTATATAGCTTATAATTTGTGTTTTATAAACTTCTTTAATGTATCTCTGGCTAAGTGCATTAAACATGATGGTGAAATACATACATGTAATCTCTATCTTTATATGCGTATTAATAAAAAGTAGAGTCAAAGAAATTGTGAATTTGCGTCTGTGGCTGTCAGACATATACATACTGGGTCGAAGCCCCAGCCCCTCAAGGTTTAGCGCCCCTGTTTTTCCTCAAAGTTACATGAAATACAACTTGCATGAATTAAGCTTTAAATATAAAACTACTAAAAACCAGGGCCGTCAACCAGACCTTAGTTTAGTCCAGACCTTAGTTAGTATAGGTTTACTAAACCTATTTCTTGTGAAATGTATAAAGTCAATAAAAAATTTGATTTTATGTTCTATAATCTGCTGATTTTTGTTACAATAGATATTACAAGAAGTTCTGTCAAGAACTAAACGAGCCTACTTTCCCGTACATCGACATCGGCATTCTCGCATCTAATCATTATTCTCTTGATTATCTGAAACTGAAAATTATGCCAAACATAACTTTTTAGCACTTAGAGCTAATTTCGAAAAGCAAAATATACCCCTCTCATCAGATGAAATAGACAAGTAAAAAGTAATTAACGAATAAATAAAGTTTTGTCGCACCTTTTAAAGAATGTAACTGTTATAGTTCTTCCGTAGAAAAAATCCTCCATCGTTTTCAAAAAAAAAAAAAATAATAAAATAAATAAGTAAAAGTACAAAGAGCATCAAAACACATTTTATCAAAGAAAGAAAAAAAAAAAAAAAAAAGCTCGTCCGTTAATAAAATGTCTCGAATTTCACTTTTAATCCGTTGCCAGTTGTTAAATATAAATAAAGAATAAAATGTTCGCGTGAATGAAAAATTTTTGTTACAAAAAAAATCGTCTGCAAATAAAAAAAAAAAAATAATAAAATAAAATAAAACAAATGAATAAATAAAAAAAAAATCGTCTGCACAGTCAGTCATTTTTTTTCTGAGCCTGCATTTCCGCCATGTTTGCGGAGTCGGAGTCGGAATCCGAGTCCTCACAGAAGATTACTCAGAAAAGTACTTTACAAATATTATATATCAAAACCATTTTCTTACGAAGTTAGTTTGAAGGAAATCCGACTTTAAGTTCACGATCAACATTCAACTTAAATTCCCCGTAGATGCTAATGTTATTTTTTTTTTCTGAATGGTTCAATATTGAACGAAAAATGGTTCAAATCAAAAAGCGAAATATGGGAATGTATAGGAAAGCCTCTCCGAGATCTTTCAAACAAAAAAAAGTTTATTCCATTCGGACGGTTCACTCAAAAGTTATTAGGTGGGGAATGGTTGCTTGAACGGTTCAATGTTGAACGAAAAATTGTTCAAATCGAAAATGTAAATACGGGAATGAAGTATCCTTGAAAAGATCTTTCGAACAAAAAAAGTTTGTTCAGATCGGACTGTTCACTCAAAAGTTAGCATCGCGGGACAGGTTGTTTGAACGGTTCAAAGTTGAACCAAAAATTGTTCAAATCGAAAAATCAAATATGGGAATGAGCTGTACTCGCAGAGATCTTTCCAACAAAAAAAAGTTTGTAAAAATCGGAATGTTTATTCAAAAGTTATTAGGGGGGGACAGACCGACCGACCGACCGACACACAAATTCCCCATCTCAATACCCTACTTTCAAATTTTTAATTTTTCGATATTCATTTTACCTTATTATTTTTTTAACTTGGCCATATTTTTTGGACTTGGCGATATTTTTTGGACTTGGCGATATTTTTTAGATGCATTAAGCTACTTTTACTACTTTTTTCGTCTTTCTTTCATTTTTAACGGGAAAGTAGGCTAAAAAGGGTATTAACATGAATAATATTAAAAAAAAGACTAATCTTTTCAATGAAGAAAAAAAAATCTGGATATATGAGTTTACTCTTATACGCGCATTCGAAGTAGTCCCAGGTAGCACAAAAAACGTTTAAACGTTTTATAAACGTTTTTAATTGGTTGTTACAACGTTAATAACCATTTTACAACCTTTAAAAAACGAAGTATGCTACTTGGGAGTACTTTTGAAATTTCTATTTTACGGGGGAACGTTTATAAGATGTATTCTTAGAAATTTGAAAAATTTGTGTTTTTTTTTATTTTTTTAGTGGTATTAAAAATTCGAAGGAAAAGGTGTATTGTAAAGAAATTATGTTTGCAACAACGACAATAAAAATAAATACTGCAGAAAAAACACTTCTTTGTACAATTAGTCAATAATTTCATTTTTCAAATGCAGTTTCAAAGTAAAAAGGAAAATTAAAATTAAATAGCAATATTTTATTCAGTGAAAAACCATAACAAGCATTTTTGTAATAGTTTTGAAAATTTTCGGAGGGGGTTTGAACCCTAAAAACCCACTCCTTAATACGACCCTGCTAAAAACAAAAGAGTTGTGAACATTTTCTATTTTTCATTACTTGCGATTTGAATCAAGCGATTAGTATATTTGTATGACAAAGTTTCCTATAGTATTCCATTCAAATTCTATTGTAGTTTGTTCAAACAATGTATATATTGTATTTAAATGAGAAAAAAAAAGTTTAAACTTAAGCTAAACATTTTTAGTTGTATCCGTATAACTCAGTGGTGGCCAACCCGCGGCACGCGTGCCACAATGTGGCACGGCAGAACAGTAATAGAGGCACGCGAAGACTTTTTGAAAAAAATTCCAAAATTGAGGAAAAAATGTCGATCTCAAACATATTGATAAAAACTCAAACCCTTAATAATATATATGAGATAAATACAATGAGATTGTGACGATTAAGTGTCAGGAGGCTGGCTTGCAAATTGTCTGAACTACAATATTGCAAAGTACTTAACGTTAGATTTAGACATCCAACAAAAGCTGAGACGCTACAGACAATGCTTTGTAAAGCATATTTCTGTACCTCAGAACCAGACTAACGTAAGTCCATTTTCGTTACTTTTCGGTAGAGGGGAAAAAGATTGTCGAATACATCGTTTTTCCCCTCTACCGAAAAATGACGAAAATGGACTTACGTTAGTCTGGTTCTGAGGTACAGATTTGCGTTTGACACGAATGAAACTGTCGATGTAGCAGAATGGATTTTTGATCTGCAATAGTTTCAGCTACAGGTGATGAATTTTATAAAAAAGTTAACTCTGCTACTAAAATTAAGAAACCAGATTGGACAAAATTTAGTATGGTTGCACAAATGAAGATCCTTAAATTGTTTTTGTTACATTACTTGAAAATAATTTGGGAAAAAAACTTATTTATCACAAACTCATTGCCAAGGAATGAGACTTTTTCTCTGTTGGTGACCCTGTAGAGTTCACTGAATTAACAAACAACGAATTAGAGCTCTGAATGTTTTGTGAACTTTTCCCAGGAGAAAGAGGAGAGTATGGCAAGTTACTCCTTCATTGAAATGTGCAATAGCTATCCAAAGGATAAATAGTCATAAGATTTTATAATTTTAGGGAGTGTTTTTTAAAATGTTTGGAAGGAAAACAATGAGGACTTGCTACTTAGGAATGAAGACTAGCAATGAATTTAGCTATGTCATCTCTTATTATCCGGCGTTTAAGTAATTTAAATTTAAGATAGTACAAAAAAAGTTTCCTAAACCAGTATAGGCCATCTACATTATTTTATGATGAAACTTCAGTTTCTTTCTAATTTGGAGAGAAAAAAAACATTAAATTTAATATTGTTAGTATCAACACAAATATAATAATTTTTCAATGCTTTTTGGAGAAAATTTTACCCCTATTTTAAGTATTCATTCAGTGTTAGGGCGCTTTTCCACTTACCGACACGACAGCGATAAATCGTACACGATTGTCGTCATCCGACATTGGAGCACGCAAAATGCATTAAAATATGCTATGCGCTTTTCCATCTCCCGATTCCAGGACGATTGTGTCGTCTCCGACCGAACGCTGTCGTTTGTCGTCCCATTCGTGTCGGATGGCAGCCGTCTCCCCTTTAAAATCGGGACGACATTCATTCATCTGTTTACTTTCTTCAAAATATAGCAATGGCGTAAAAATCCGACGTTTCTGCATTGATAAAATATAAGCTTCAATTTGCAGACGATTGATAAAAGATGTAGCAATAAAAGATTTTAATCATTTTATTTTATACTTTGTTTCATTAATTGTTGCTCAGACGATTTTTAATGCTTCAAAAAAGATCAAATTTTCATTCTGAACTTTCTTCGATGAGCAACACAGTATTCATGAAATTCAAGTTTGACGTGTCTGTTTTGTGTGAATTAATTGAGCAGCGATCGTGTCTGTGGGACAAGCGAAATATTTCATACACAAACAAAATTCACAGGGAAAAAGCCTGGGAAGAAGTTTTTAGATTCTTAGATGAGGAATATGACGGCAAATCTTCTACAGACAAGAAAGAAACAGGTAAGTTCAAAGAGCATTGTTCGTGACTATAAAAATATATTATACACTTTAGATTAAAATACTTGTGTTCAATAATATTGTCCAGATTTTAAATTTTTACTATTCTTTGTAAATTTAGTAAAAACATTTAAAATCATCTAAAATCAGTAATCAAGTTATCTATTCTACAATATGTATACAGGCGTCCCTCGTTTCACACAGTACTTGTAGAACACGCATATAATTTCATTATATATGTTTTTTTTTTTGTTTCTTAATTTGTTTTCTTTTTCTCCGGAGGTAAAGCAAATATACAAGTAGTCGTAATCTGTTAAATTGAGCAGCCATAATAATAGACGTGCGAACACAGTGCTGTTTCGAAATGAAATGCGGTGGAAAATGACCCGTTCGGACAAACGATATCGTTTGAGTGGAAAAGCAGTGCTATAGACGACACGATACCGTACTTATCGTTGCAGTATTTCCGTCCGACTTTCGTCGTTGTCGTGTCGTCAAGTGGAAAAGCGTCCTTAGGTTTGATGATTTTCAGGATCATAAAAAAAAAATGCTGATCTTGTCAAATTCTTTGTCTATTTCTTTGCAAGACACTACATATTTCCCTTCTGAAATCCAAATCAGAATTACTGACGTTTAGCATCGGTAATCAAATATAAGAGCTTATTTCAACAGAAAATCATCCACGTTGTAGAGAAATTCGGAAATTTGTACCCAACAAATTTTTTTTTCACATCTACACATTTTAGCCGTCTGATGCTGTTGTAGATTTGGTTCAAAATACGCTCCTAAACAAATATTTTTCGTTGTGAATGCAGAAAAATCTAAATACCGTTGAATATTAATTGATAGTACTTAAAACGTTCAAATTCTTAGGATTCTCAAGAATTAATCCTAAAATTAAAGACTTGGTAAAAAAGATACAGACTCATAAACCACATTAAGTACAGACTGTTTAACTTTTAGAGTAGAATGTTTGATGTTATTTGTTTCTTTTTTAAGTGTAAGTCAACTGACAGAACCTATAAAAGTGTTTATTAACGATAACTCTTAAGTTTGGACTTGTAATATCTCCATTATATTTTAGATTTCAGTTGCTCAGATTTACGAGAAAAAACGTTTCATTTGAGTAAGAATTACACAGTCAGCCAACATAAAAAAAAATTAAAAAAATCAGTTGTTGGAAAAATACTATGTGGCACGGTGAGCTTTTTCTCTCCAGATAGTGGCACTCTCCCTAAAAAGGTTGGCCACCCCTGGTATAACTAATAATTACAGTTCTCATCAATTCAACATTCATAAAGAAAGCTATTGAAAATAGAGGGGCAAGCAAGATGTAAAGTATGTCCGAATCAAACGTATCGAATTTGAACAGTTGATTACAAAAAAAAAAAAAAGCGATACGAGGGTGATTCTGGCAAAATTTGGCAACTAATTTTGAGTTTGAATGAAAAAACATTTCTTCTCGCTTCTGACACACCTGAGTTTTTAACGAGGGGGTAAATTGAAAAATGGCGTTTTCGTAAGAGAAGGCACAATTTGCTCTCTATATAGTATGCAATGCAGAACACAAATCCGTAATAACAGTGCGAAGAACATTTCAAATGCTCTTATTCTGAGGACCTCTCTTATAAACTGTTTCAATCAGGGCGTCGGAGTCGGAGTCGGAGTGGAAGAGTCGGAGCCGGACGGATTTTGAACCAAAGGAGTCGGAGTCGTTAAAAAACATGTCGACTCCGACTCCGATCCGGCCACCTCCGATTTGGATGAAATTTTATGGAGGTGAAAACAGATCTTTGAAAGTAACATATGCAAATTTTCAGCTTCCAAGGTCCAAATCCTTAGGATTTAGGATCCCTGAAAAAAAAGGGGGGCTCCAAAATGAGGGATCCTCTTTGTGAAACAAATTACCATGATTAGGTTTATATTGCAAAAAAAAAATATCACATTGGAAGCCTAAACTTTTGGCAGCTTAAAGCAGGGGCGTCGCTACGGGAGGGGGGTCAGCCCGGATGTCTCCCGTCTAGGGGGTGACACACGGAGCGGTGGACCCAAAAAAGAGAGAGAGAGAGAGAGAGAAGGAAGAAAAAAAGAAGAGGAAGAAAAAAAGAAAAGGAAGGAAAAAAAGGAAGAAGAAAAAATCCAATTTTTTTTGGAGGGGGTGGGTTAAGCCGGGTGACACCCCTGTGAATTGTGACACCAAGGTGGTTTTAAGTGTTTTTTAAACATTCTTCAATTCTGAACTTTTTATTCAACATGCACAGAGGCATTTAATCTTTCGAAATCAATAGCATCAGTACGAGCGCACTTGCGCTGGCAAACACCCTTCTGGAAGTGAGGGAGTGACACCCATAACGCATTTAAGAGGTTCAGAAAGTATAAATATTTAAATCCTGATATATTTTAGATTATTTTAATGCAATAGCGTAGCTACAGGAGGGACTGTCCCCCCCCCCCGTAGAGATACCCTTCTGGGGGGGGGAGGGTGGCACCCGAAATGCATTTAAAAAACTTCGGGAAAATATAAATATTGTCTTTCTGAAACTTCGCAAAATATTTAAAGTTAGATATAATCTATCAAATCTTGTAGCATCGCTTGGGAGAGGGAGGAGGGAGGACGTTGATGCCGGGTGTGACACCCAAAATGTATCATAGAGCTTCTGAAAAATACCAATATTTAATTTCTAAAATTTCCGCCAATTTTTTCCAATTTCGTATAATCCATGCAACCCACTCTCTTAGGAAGGGGGGGGTCGTTTGTACCGCTTGATACCTTTCGGAGGGTGACCCCCCAAAATATATTTAACAATATTGAAAAATATACATGTATTGTTTCTGAAATTCCACCTAATAGTTTAAGTTATGCATAATTAATCAAACTCTGTAACATCACTTTGGGGAAGCGGAGAGGTAGTTCACTTTACACCCCGTGAGTGACACCCTGCTGGAGGTGTGTCCCAAGTGAATTTAACAGTTTGTAAAAAAAATCACTAGTTCAGTTATGAATTATATGTTTATTTACATATAACTAGTGCAATTTTGAATTCCTTGAAAAGCTTTAATTAATTTTACTTCTAATTAAGTGTAAACTAGGAATTTACCTAAAAGCTAGGATGTTACACTCTCGTTACCAGATTTCTGAATTTGTACACCATTTCTATAAAGGAATTTAATGCCTTTTTTATGATTAACTATTTTACATTAATATATTTTTCAGTGGATTAGGAGATGATCAAAAGCTATACCGAAAGTCGGTGTCAGCAAATGATAATACGTTATCTTTTTTTCTGCTTTACTCTTCCTCTGTCGATTCATGTCAGCAATTCATTGACCCAAAGAATTTATTTATCTTTTCTTGAAAATATGTATAACTCTTTAAAAATCTTTGACTATTTCTTCTGGATATTTTTTTGTCCAAGTTGCCCCTTAAAAGGCCGTAGATTGCAGAATTTTATGGAAATATTTCAAAAATTTCCCCACGGACCCCCGACTTAAAGGTTTTTTTCCAAGCACAATATGCGGTTCATGCCAGTTTTTCGAGAAAGCTTTTGTATATTTGTCATTGAAGGCAAATTTCACTAGTGTAGAATTTCATTATACGCCACTGCTTTTACACCTTAAATAAACATTTTCGTTATAACATTAAAAAAAAGTTGCTTATGGATGTTGTATAGATTTCATTTTTTTTACAAAAACTTTGTTTTTGTTCTTTTTTCTTTATTTTATTGCATTTTATTTATTTATTTTTTGGGGTTGGTGGTGAATGGTGAATATTTCTGTTTGTGGTGTGTATGTGTTGGAGGGGGGAGGAGGGTTGTCAGCAGGAATTACTGCCCCTTGCTAGGCACGCCACTGATTAAAGTGCACTTTGTTGCTGACGGTATGGGTGATTCTACGATCAATGCGTTTTTTGTGTCCCCAAAGAAAAAATAATCTGTTTTATCTCACACTCATTATAACACTAGTAGCCGCTATTTTTATGATTGTAGTGTAAGGGTCAGACGAAATTTCAATTTTCGGGGGGGGTTATCGATACCAGGGGAAAACGCGTTGCCAGGGGAGTGACACTATTGGCGGAATTCTGGTTTGATTTACAATTATTTCACTTATTTTTCGGTGTAAAATCATAGTATGGACTCATTTCTATGAGACCTGTATTAAAAAAAAATTTCACGTTGTAATAAAATGAAAAAAAATTAATCCTGAAAACACGACATGTTGCATACAAGTCGCACCGCAGATCCCAAATAAAAATACTTCTCGCATTATTTACGTTCATTCAAATTGCTTTCACAGGGGCAATTAGGATTAAAAATGAAATTAATTATGCTTATATCACAGTTTTAATGTATATTTACCCTTTTTCTAAACAAAAATGCCAGGGGAGTGACGCCAGAGAAGTGACAAAATCACACATTACCTATAAAAACAGCATCACGCGTTCTTCTTACCAGAACTTCAAGTAAACCGTGATGTCTGCACACAATAAGCATTACATTGTACATACGCATACTTATGTAACGATGAAATATCAAAAGTTATACTTACCAGGGGAAATACTACAGCGACTGGCGCAGTAAGCTTTGAGGCACTTTCAACAAGAACCGATGCAATAATATTCGAATTTTTTTAAAACCTCTTAGCTTGCTTTTAACTTTACTCAGTATTACACTGGTTATTCGCAATCAACATCATTCTTATGCATTTTTTATACTAAATTTCAGTCTTTGAAGTTCGCCAGGTGGAGGTGACACTATTGATATGGCCCGTTGAAAAGTGTATTTTTTTTTAATAATAATAAATATTTTTTCAATGTTTACTGATGAAATTGGTTTCTCTGTTAATGTAAGTGTATGATTATGGCAAAAAACATTATGCCACGTTAGCAAAAATTGAGCGTCGAACATGTTTGTATAAAAACTAGTATTTGAACAGGCCAGGGGAGTATACATTTATGACTATTTTCGGCTGTAAATGCTAAAATAAAATAATTGCAGTGAATTAATTGGGTGGTCCATATAAAAGATAACAGTCTGTAATGCTTCAGCATGCAAAAACATTATTAAAATCAGTTTCACATGAAGTTTTTCCATTGGCCGTCTGAATTCAAATAGCGTAGAATGACCCGTATAGCATTTTTGTGAATTTGAGCTCATTAGCTTTTGTGTAGCATGCATGCAAACCGTTGAGAAAGCGCGGTGGAGATTCATCTTCTTGAATTTTAGAATGACAATCTAAGCAAAATAATGCCAAAACTTGTACTTCGTAATCCTATTGTCAAAGTACTTGTTTTCAACAGGAAACAGTTGCAGAGCTAAATAATAATTTTGTAAAAGATATTGTAGTCCATAGTGGCTATTAAAATCCTTCACGTGAAAAATAGACGTTTTTAAATGCGCTGTGGCTGAAGTTCGTCATTTCGTTTCTTAAGGACCATCAGAAAGAACAGATTTTCTTCCACCAAAATTGGTTTCTTTTCGACGGTGCTATTTTCATGCATATTTTTGTTGTTTCTTTATAAAATGGGCGTTGAATGCATACACTTTGACCCCCCTCCTGGAAAACTTTAAAATGACGGACGTGTTTTACGTTGCAATTAAAATTGAATAAGTATAAAACGTGATAACGTGTAAAAAAACGGGAACTGTATCTTCAAAAACAACTGAATAAAAACAGTTGCATTAAAAGTACAATGCGTTCAAATAAAGTCTGGCGATTTGACAAGAAAAGGATTAGTTTTGTAGGGAGTCAAAATTTTCTTTTGATTGATTGGAACAAAATGGAATTTTCGGGAAGTCCCAGTGACCTGCGATAACTGAGGTAAATGAAGGTGAAATTAACTCTGAGAATTCATGGCAAAATCGGAACTTTTTGAGAGGTCACAATGACCTCCTATTGAGATGAACTTGCTTTCCCTCTCCAGCCCCCCCTTAATGTCCTGACTTCTCCCATGAATTATAATGAAACCTTTATAAATGGACTTAATATTTCATTCTCTGTTTCCCCTTCACATAATGGAAAAAAAAAATAATTAAAAAAAACCGGAAGGAGTCGGAGTCGAGAGTTTTAAAATCCCGGAGTCGGAGTCGGAGTCAACCATTTTTCCTTCGACTACGCAGCCCTGGTTTCAATGTCATGTTATTCAAAGTGTTTGGTTTTCCCGAGTCTCCTTATAAGTTCCTCCCCTCTTATGCGTCCTTTGCCGTATTCGGCCGCATTTTTTAAACAGAAGATATAATTATGTCATGGAATTGAGTGTGTATTATTTTGGTAGAAAAGTAGTATCTATCCGTGCAATTTTCAAAATCAGTGAAAACACTACAGAAATAATGGACAACCTTGGACCATAACCAAATTAACACAAATTTCTCAAACATATTTTTATGCCCTAGTTATTATTTAACGCATAAACGTAAATAAACTAACACATATCTACCACCCTACATATCTAATCGTATAAAAAAACACTATTGACGAAATATTTTTCAAACAGTAGAATAGTTCGAATTTGATGCAGTTTTTTTAACCATCATTTTCAATCTTTTTAAATAAATTTAAAAATACTATTTTCAAATTTCTTTATGCGTAGCTTACGACCAGGGGATTCGTGAAAACATGATTCATGTTTCTAGGCAAATTCTTTTATTTTAAATATGAACGAAGTTGCAGGAGAAAAAAGAATTGGGTGTCTGACTTAGGTGCACTTCTCTGTTAGTATTATGTAATTACGAGGACGTTTTGACCTTTAAAAATATGAGTTTCATCAAATGGACCATTTATTTCAGAAAACAATCAAGGGACGAGCTCTAAAAGTTTGAAAAAGCATTTTTACCCTTGTTTTTTAAAAAAAAATCTATCAGTTTCAAACCGAAATGTATACATATTGTTACAAATCTTGTAAATAGTTGTTGTTTTTCCTGCCTTGCATCATTTTCATTAGTTTTGGTTTTACCTGACGTCATGTTGCAAAAGTATCTGAAGATATCACTTTTATCACTTGTATACCGGCCCTGTAACGTTTTGTAGTTTTTACACTTGCCCTGCATTTAATAAGCGTGAAGACATTTTTCGCTCGGAGTGTTTTCTTTTTTTTCTTTTTCTTTTTATTACTAGAAGTTTCTTGAATGGATTACGTAATGTTATGAATGAAACGGAATATTCCAGATATTACTAGAAAGTTGTCGGGAATTCTTTCCGTGTATAAATAGCTGGCCTTGAACACAAGTCAGTCAGTTGTTTTCAGATTTGATTCTGGTGACTCGTTTTATTCGCTATTCGCTTGGGCGAATGTTTGTTTTGCTTTTGTAATTGCTTAATTACTGTTCACGTTAGATACGTGGTGCTGAATTACTGTTGAGAGTACAGTGTAGTGTTTGCTGCCTAATTGCTGATGTTTAGCAATTGTTTTCTGCTCTTATTGTAAATAGTGTACATACTTGTAAATAAATTTATAGTTACTTCCTCAAGATTGGAATGCTCATTTGAAGAAAGTTGAAGGTGCTACGGACTCGTTACAATATTTAAACATCTTTCTTTCAGTAAAAACAGTTGTGAGCAAAATTGAACAATTTAATGGGATAATACAAATGTCTTCTTAAAATCAGAAATTTTGTCTTTTAACTGGTTTTTGCAATAAACCATGCAATTACAGTGCAAAAAAAAAGGCAAAAAAAAAACACCTTTCAGGTAAATGAGGTCGTTTTTGCGACATTAGGACTTATTTTTTGCATTTAACTAATTATATTTTCCAGACCTGGAACGAAGGGAAATATTTATGTTAAACTAGTAATGACATTTCCGCAAATGTGAAACACGTTTTTTTTTTCCCCTTTCTTTCCTTTATGTCTAGCTCATCGCGAACAAGTTCTATACTCTCGTCTTTCCCACGTAACAAATAATGCGATTTCTAAATAACAATTGCTAGCATACGACCATTATTGACCTTTTGCCTTGATGAAAGAGCTTCGAATTCCAACTATCCTGTTCTTTTATGTTTGAATGCTTGGTTGAATAAGAGGAAGAACCGTTCACTGAATCGACAGACATAGCTTTTATTTTTAAAAAAAGGGGGAGAAAATTTGCCAAAAGAATTTCGCTGAAGAAGTTTAAAAATCAGTTTTAAGGAAATGAAGAAATGATCAGCACTTAAAAGTTGAAGAACAAGATTAGGATTTTTTTCTGCTCGCCATTGGCAAGCAGAGGCACCCGATAGGAGGTTACGGAAAATTTCACTGTCATGTCATCTCCCAAAAAAATCCATATTCGAAAAATTACAACATTTCAACTTTTGTCTTACTTTTTAACCGACTTCGAAAAAGGAGGAGGTTCTCAATTCAAAGCGTATACTTTTTTTTTTGTTTGTTCGCACATAGCATCTGATCTACTGAACCGATTTGGACAATTTTTTTTTCAATCGATAGGAGATGGTGTAACTTAGGTACCATGTACTCATATGACGATATTTGTTCCCTAGAAAAAAAGTTATGATCGAAAAACTAACATTTCATGTCATTTAACCCATTAATGCCTAGCGTCCCTTTTTAGGGACGGTCCGAAAAGTGTGTCTGAATTTTCCAAAAATTAACATTTCAACCAAATAATTGTGTTCGATTATTACTTTGGTATTGCTTCAATTCTGTATTAACAGATTGCAACACATAACCGCTGTAAAGTGTGATCTGTAGCCATTTGATTATGATCTTTATCAAAAATTACATCGTTCGCAATCTCACGAACAAAAAGCTAAGTTTTTAAAGTTATTAACAAGTAAATCTATCTGTGTTTGATATATGTGCTACTTTGATCGATGTTTTAGTTTACCTTTTTTTGCAATTTTTTAAATTTTAAATTTTTTTAGGATTTTATAGCAATTTAAGAACGTCCCTAAAAAGGGACGCTAGGCACCAAAGGCTGCATTGTTTAACCGTTGCTGATTTCTTGCTTAGAATCTATAATTTATATCAAAGAAGTTAGTAAATGTTTTTAGACTGAAAAACAGATAATAATTGTCATTTTTAAAACTTATTTTATTTTCAAAATCTAATTAAATTAAATTAATTAATATATATAAACTTAATTATACAATGTTCTTAAATATTTTCTCTTCTTTTTTTTTAATTACAAAAAATACTCAAGGTAAATTTTGAAAGAAAGCTATTTCAAAAATGTAATTCTTTAAAACACTAATTATTCCTTATATTTCATTACTTTTCCATTATGCATTTAGGTGTTTTGTTTAGTCTGACTGTTGAAGAAGCCCTAAGCTGTTTCAGAAGCTTAGCATTTCACCTTAATGAAGAATTCAAGGATTGCATATGTGTCTGTTGTTTGGGAAAGGGGGGGGGGGTTGCAGATTTAATTTCAGAATTCCCTGAGCATGCCGATTTTGATCTCTACTGTGAGAATTTATTTACTTCTCTTGCGCTCCTACGTGATTATTTGTCTCAGCAAAGGTTTTGTGCAAGAATCGGATTAAAAAACGCTCATGAACTGAAGTTACGTTGTTCAAAAAAGAAAAGAGAGGAAGTTTTGAATAAATGTCGATGACAGGTAAAATAATATTACGTTGGTTCGGTGGAATAATAGCAATGTCATAACTATTGCATTGAATCTTCATGGAGTTTATCCTATTGTAAAGGCTAAGCGATTGTCCAACAGCGAAAAGAAAGTAATTGAAATTGATGAACCAAATATATATGGTTGCTCAATACAAACGTTGCATAGGGAAAAAGATCCCATGCATCAAATATCGGGAACTACCGGTTTTTGATCCACTCTAAAAAATGGTGGTAGCCGCTCTTCATTTTTATTTAAAAGCCCGCTGTACAACATGCATTGAGTTCAAGAGAGCTGAGTTAGGTATTATGGGGCTAGTTGTTATATTGTTTTAAATAAGACTCACGTAAGATGTGCCCCTTGAAGTAAAATACCTTATCGGAATGCAGCAAATGCAATACGTAGGTTTGCAGAACAAATGTTTTTCTGACTTTCATACTCAACAACACCAATATTTCCTTGTTCTCTGAATCTACTTCCCAGTTAATGTTAATTGCTGCTTTTATTTCTTCTTATAAATTGTCATTTTCAATATTACATCGTAGGCAGAAAAAAAATTTTGGTAAAAAAAGTATGTACCCTCTGGTGCCTAGCGTCCCTTTTTAGGGACGATTTTTCTTTCTTAAATAAAAAATTTATTTTTTACATGATAATTTTTTAACTATTTTTCCTGTCCATTAAACACTATTTGTAACCAGTATACAAAGTATCGTTGAAAAATAAAATGTCAGGCATTAATGGGTTAAAACAATATTTGCTATCGTAAATCCTTACTTCAATGAGCGACCCGATAGTCAAGTGGTTTTGCACGTCAGGTTGAAGTTCCTGATGGAATGAGATCGAGTCCAGGTCTGCAAGGATTTTTTCGAATAGCTGCATGTTTTTTTTTTTTTTTTTAAATGATTTTAATGATTGTAATGTCCTTATGCAGGTATGGTACATCCTCCCATGGGAATGTGCCCCATATTTTTTTATGGTACAAAATGACAGTTTTGGTCGGATCTTTGTTAAAATTGGCAATGTGGTCCTTCGATGCTGTAGAATTTTCTTATGGACGTTTGCGACATTTTTGGGGGCTTTGAATCGATTGTGGCAATAAATGGTTCTTGATTTGCGGCACCTATATTATTTTTTCAAAAATTATATACACAATCAATTATATTATGTTAATTTTTGTACCTTGATAAAATTCTGTATTTTATACCTTGCATTTACGTCAAATTCAAGGTAAAATTAAAAGTCAAAAATTCTGAAGATGATAAATATATGTTAAAAATTAAAGTAACTATTTTTTGTGATTTTCATATTGGTTGTGACTAAAAAACACCATTACAAACAAATAAAATGTATCAAACACCATGAGTGTTTAGTTATTGGGAAAAATCTGCTGTGTAATGTTTTTTTGCACTACGAGGGGGGGGGGGGTAAGAACGATCATTAAAACGACACACATTTTTAAAAAAAAAGATTTTGATTTGTGGTGTTTGAAAAAAGCTAAAGAGTCCACTTTAGTTGAAAATTATTTTCCATGAAAAGCAAAAACTTGCACCAATTTTCCAAGTCTTACTCTAACTCCTTCTCCCACAATTCAAATTACTTACTTTTACTTTCAATTTTTAACCGGCTTCAAAAAAGGAGGAGGTTCTCAATTCAAAGCGTATGTTCTTTTGTCTGTTTGTTTGCATATAACATCTGATCTACTGAACCGATTTGGACGATTTTTTTAATCGATAGGAGATGGTTAACTTAGGTACCATGCATTCATATGACGATATTTGTTCACTAGAAAAAAAGTTATGATCGAAAAACTAAAATTTCATGTTATTTAAAAACAATACGTGCTACCGTAAATCCTTACTGCAATGAGCGACCCGATGGTCAAGTGGTTAAAAGCGTCGGTTTGAAGTTCCTGATGGAATGAGATCGAGTCCAGGTCTGCAAGTTTTTTGAACAGCTGTATGATTTTTTAACTATATTTTGATTATTTTTAGTGCATTTATACTAAAAAGAATGAAATAAAATATTTTTGGAAAAAAAAATAGAACCGACTTCAGTTGGAAATTGCTCTAAAAAGTAAAAAATATTTTTTTTCTTTGAACACCATCGAAACTACTTTTAAACATAAGTTTTGAAGTCGGCGCAAAAACAATGTATAGATTCATACGCAACTACAATTCAACTATAAATATAAATTTTAATGGATTCATTTCATTGATTACCACACATTCAAGTAATGTTACAAATATTCTGCTTTTAATTTCCAATGGTTTCTTTGAAAAAATGTTGGCAAAATATGGTTAAATATCATTTTACCTATCGTTTTTGCGCCGACTTCAAAACTTATGTTTAAAAGTAGTTTCGATGGTGTTCAAAGAAAAAAATTATTTTTTACTTTTTAGAGCAATTTCCAACTGAAGTCGGTTCTATTTTTTTTTCCAAAAATATTTTATTCATTTCTAATGCCTTTTTTCATTAGATGTACAGTGTCCCTTTGGTAAGTTGACCTCGGACACAGACCATGTTTCCTCTTGAAAGGGTGATTGGCGCTGAAGTGCGTTTGGGTACTTTCGCAGTCACTTTGCCGAAGTATTTTAACTCAAATCTGTCGCATTTAACCTCTCCTACTAACAGAAAACAGGTAAGCATTGTCAAGGTCAAGGCTCAACTTTTCAAAGGAGCATTGTTTTAAGCCAGGGGTGGCCAACCTTTTGAAGGAGAGTGCCACTATCTGGAGAGAAAAAGCTCAGCGTGCCACATTGTATTTTTCCAACAAACTGAAAATTTTTAAAAGGTTAAAAATAAATTTTAGGTTGGCTGACTATGTAATTCTTACTCAAATGAAATATTTTTTCTCGTAAATCTGAGCAATTAAAATCTAAATGATAATAAAGATAAAACAAGTCCGAACTTAAGAGTTACCGTTAATAAACACTTTTATAAGTTCTGTCAGTTGACTTATACTTAAAAAAGAAACAAATAACATCCAACATTCTATTCCAAAAATTAAACATTTTGTACTTAATGTGGTTTATGAATCTGTATTTTTTTTACCAAGTCTTTAATTTTGGGATTAGTTCTTGAGAATCCTAAGAGGAAGTGTTTTAAGTGCTATCAGTTAATATTCAACGGTACTACTTAGATTTTTCTGCATTCATAACAAAAATATTTGTTTAGAAGCGTATTTTGAACCAAATCTACAACAGCATCAGACGGCTAAAGTGTAAATGTGAAAAAAATTTTGTTGGTACAAATTTCCAAATTTCTATATAACGTGGATGACTTTCTGTTGAAGTAAGCTCTTACATTTGATTACCAATGAAAAAGGTCAGTAATTCAGATTTTTCTTTCAGAAGGGTAACAAGTAGTGTCTTGCAGAGAAATAGGCAAAGAATTTGAAAAGATCAGCATTTTTTCATGATCCTGAAAGTCATCAAACCTAACACTGAATGTATAGTTAAAATGAGTGTAAAATTTTCTCCATCATATATCATTGGAAAATTATTAAATTTGGGTTGATACGTTCAGTATTAAATTTAATGTTTTATTCTTTTTTATTCAAAGTAGAGAGAAAGAAACTGAAGCTTCATCATAAAATAACGTAGATGGCTTATACTGGCTTAGGGAACTTTTTTTGTACTATCTTAAATTTAAATTACTTAAACGCTGGATAATAAGAGATGACATGGCTAAATTCATCTGCTATTCTTCATTTCTAAGTAGCAAGTCCTCATTGCTCTCCTGCCAGACATTTAAAAAACACACTCCCTAAAATTCTAAAATCTTTTGAATACTTTTTCCTTTGGACAGCTATTGCACATTTCAATGAAGGAGTAACTTGCCATATTCTCCTCTTTCTTCTGGGGAAAGTTCACAAAGCATTCCGAGCTCTAATTCGTAGTTTGTTAATACAGTGAACTCTACAGGGTCACCAGGCACCAGCGGAGAAAAAGTTTCATTTTTCGACAAGGAGTTAGTGATAAATAACTCAATGATACTTTTGAAGTTTTTTCCCCAAATTATTTCAGGGTAATGTAACAAAAACAATTTAAGGATCTTCATTTGTGCAACGATACCGAATTTTGTCCAATCTGGTTTCTTAATTTTACTTGCATAGTTAACTTTTTTTTTTTTTTTTTTAATTTCATCACACGTAGCTGAAACTATTGCGGATCAAGAATCCATTCTGCATCATCGAAAGTTTGATTCGTGTCAAGCGCAAATACGATTTACAAAGCATTGTCTATAGATAGCGTCACAACTTTCGCTGGAATTCCGAAGCTGACGCGAAGTACTTTGCAATATTGTAGTTAAGTTAAGACAATTTGTCAGCCAGCCTCTTGACACTTAATCGTCATAATATCATTATATTTATCAGTACTGGAGTTTTAGTTTTTATCAATATTTTTGAGATCATCATTTTCCCCTCAAGTTTGAAATTTTTTTCAAAAAGTCTTCGCGTGCCACTGTTACTGCTCTGCCGTGCCACATTGTGGCACGCGTGCCGTGGGTTGGCCACCCGTTTTAAGCACACGTGTATGCTCGTAATCTACGCTCGAGCAAATCGTTCGGGAAAAGCTGGAGCTTCATTTGATAAATGAGAAGTCCTCCATCCAAAAATTCTATATAAAACGTCACAGCCTAGTTGGCGAATTAGAGGAGATCGCTGACTGCTTGTGAGCTCTTATTGGTTCCGCCCGTAGTGACGTTCAGTGTCAAGTTGAGTTGCATTCTAGTATAGCTGCCCCTGTTGTTTTTTATCTTTGTCTTGTGCCCACTAGACAATTTGGGGTGCGCTGCATCACCTATCCAACTTACCTAACTTGGTGTGTAGTCCGACTTCCTCAGTATACACATGTCAAAGGAACCCGTTTATAGGGTAGGCAACCATTCACGACACAACAACACATTTATTCAAAGAAAGGACAAGGACAAGAGAGAGAAAGTACATCCATGCCCGAGCCGAGACTCGAACTTGGGACCACTCCATACGAGCCTGACTTATCTGACTATTAGACAAGGTGGCCGGCAGTAAGTTGTCCCTGACGGCCTGGAGGTAAACTTATTAAAAACCACTTCTTTTTCTTCTTTTTTTTCTCAAGTCCAGGGTCGCCCCAAATTTATTTTTTTTTATTTCTTTTTATTTTATTTATTTATTTATTTTTTTTTTGTGGGTGAAAATTCGTAATTTGTCGAATAGAACTCAAATTTTGTCGAATGATAAAATACGGGTACGCATACATAAGTGCATATAACTAAAAGGGACAGTCACGCATTTTAAAATTGAAGTATTGCAAATAAGTCCCCGAATTTGCAGAATTGTCACACAAAACTCGCCGAAAAAAGGAAATTTTTGAGAGGTCGGAGAGAACTCCCGTGACCTCCCACAGGGGCGTCTTTTTTTAAGTCGCCACGTATTTGTAAACTTGTGTGGCAAATTCTTTTTTGTAAAGCATGAATTACGCTTTCTCTCTCAGTTCAGACTTCAAAAAATTTTTGGAGTCGGAAGGATTCCCAGACCACAGTAACAAAAGAAAAACTTGAGAAAGAACCTTTTGTTTGAAGTCATTGAGAAGAAAAGAAACAACAAAGGGGAGAACTTCAGTAAATAAGACAAAGTTGGCTGCATCAGATTCACTTGTTTACGAGGCAATGAGACGATAGGTCCAGACAACACATCGTTTAAGCCTCCAAGCAGAACAGAAAAAAAAAGTTCTCAGCCGTCAATGGATTCGGACGACTGACCTCGGCGAAAAACCGCAACACCAGCAAATAACTTGTGAGGATAATGCTCCCCCTACACTTGTTTATTTCACAGGCCGCAAAACAAAAACTCCATCTAAATTAATATCCAAAACTAAAACAGTTTAAGACGAAAGATAAAATAAAGCTTCAAAACATCCTGCATCATGTTTAGATTTTTACGGCTCAAGTACTATTGTTTCCATTCCTTTCTTGCTTTTTTCTGCTTCTGTGAGCAACACATTTTGTAAACATCGTAAATAAAATTGTCTAACAATTTCAATCGACTCTCAAAAACATTTCATCTGGTACCATCATTTTACTGAATTTACTCACAGGAAAATTTCTTACATATTTATTATTTTAAAACGCAAAATATTTTTAGATCAACAATAAATATTTAAATAGCAACCGCATTCATTTAAATCAGAGGTTCGGCAGCAGAATTCTTTGCAACAGTCTGCGACGTATATTTAAAAACCCCAAAAACAGTCATGAGTTATAAGCCAGCATTGAGTTATGATCTCCGTCGTTACACTTATTTTTAATCGTTTTAGCGAGGAATGCATGTAAATAAAATACTGTAAAAACAAATTTTCGAAAGGCTTCAATTCTCGTTTTTTCGCGAACCCGTCGTAATTGCGAAAATTTCAGCCTCGGGAACTATTTTTTCGTTGCGGATTTTTCAGCTTCGCTTCAGTTAAATTCGCGAAATCGTGGATATCTTCATTTATTCAAAAATATGTACTTTTACTGTGGTGAATTCAAAAATTAAGAGTAAAATGATGGTTAAAAAGCTTAGAAATAAAATTGAAACCAAAGCGCAGGTAGCTTCCAAAGCAAGTGCTTTTTACCTCTCAACCCTGAGAACTCCTTCATTTTTTCTCTTACTTTTTCCCCCCTGTATTTTCCGTTTTTAAAGAACTACTCACGAACTGTACGATGTCGGTATACGGGAAAGTAGGCTCGTTTAGTTCTTGACGGAGCTTCTTGTTAAATTATTATTATTATTGATTTTTCATACCATTCAGCAAAATTCGAAGATTCATCGGTAAATTTGGTGATTGTATATAAAGCTATTCAAGCCATTGAAAGTTAAGTCATCAATAATTCAAATTTCAGTGCTTACATTTTTAAGATCTCATCATAGAAACGTACAGAAAAGTCCACCCCTACCGGAATTATCTGGGTTGAGAAACCTTGATTTATATTTGCTGAAATTCCTAATTTTTAAAATCAAGACCTGGTTCTAAAATAACTATTCTGAACTTTTTACAGACTATTCACGTCATGGGCCTCAGTTCATTGGGTACAATGCTCAAGCAACAGTAACTAATTGCCGGTCACCTTATCTAGTGGTCAGAGACAGAAGTCTGACCGAGATCGAGGGGTCCCCGGTCCCGGGTTCGAATCCCGGCTCGGGTATGGATGTCCTTTCTCTCTTCTGTCCTTGACCTTTCTTTGTGTGAATGTGCTGTTGCGATGTCAATGTTTGCCTACCTTATTTCAAGTGTGTACAGACAGTCGGACTTCACACCAAATTACGGTAAAGTTGGAAAAGTGAAGCAGTGCACACCAAGACTGCCAGTCTACTTGGGGTATAACTTTGATATACCCCCCAAAAATTACGCGCCAAATCTGGCACTCTCTACGGAATTTTTAGGGTTGCTGTTTCTTATTTTGGTGTTGCCAATTTAGGTTTTTTCCGCTAATTTAGGTTTTTGCTGTTGCCAAATTAGTATTTTCTTGCATTTGTACCATTTTTTGAGTTTATTTATTTATTTATTTATTTATTTATTTTTTTTTTTTTTTTGAAGTTTTGTGGCAATAATTTTTGTGGCAACAGGTTTTTTGCTTGGCGAGAAAAAAAAGTCGCCAAATTTCCGATTTGGGGGGATATATCAAAGTAGTTCCCTACTTGGCACAAGGCAACAACAACAACAGTGACTAATTAAATATTCAATAGGAAAAAGGTTGACAAAAGCAGAGGCGGATTTATCATGTCGCAATTGCAAGGGTCCCCCATTAGAAAAAGCTCCCCAAAGAGGATCCAAACGAGCGCACGAAAAATATTACCCTTATGTTTATCTAAGGAACCCTTTATGACCTCTAAGGGCCCACAAAAAATGCTTTGCGAAGGGGGTCCAAATATGGAAATCCGCAACTAGATAAAAGGATTACGTATTTTCAGGCTGCAACGTTTTTAAAGATTGTTACAAGTCATGCGCAGATTAGCGCAACTTACTTTTTGTTTCATTGAACTTGCCGACAAAAACGTTTTTAAGAATACCAAGATAAGCAGCAGCAGTAATTTTTTCCAGTTAGCATAATATTTTGTAAGAGAGGATACCTCCAGGGAAGCCCCTCTCGGAGGTTACGGGAAATCACTGAGACGCCCTCCCCCCCCACCCCCAACAAAAATAATTCTTATTCAACAATTTCGTCTGACAATTCAGGACATTTGGAAATTGTGCAGCAACTTTTTCTTTTTTTTTTGATGTCTAAATGTAACTGGTGTTTTATCACTCCAGAAATTCGTGATTTCATTCAGTAGTTGAAAGTTTTCTCCTACCAAAAGAATTTGACAGGCGAGAGTTATTTACACTTCTTTTTAAATTTCACAAGACAGTTTACGAGGCACTTAAGCAAAAAAAAAAAAAGAAAGAAAAAAGCACACTTAATAAATTATAAGTAACATCTTCACTAACATTAAAGAACAATATTTAAATGTAAAAACTTACAATTGCAGCCTATTAACTGCGTAAACTTATCTCTGAAAACAGGGCCGAATTTAAGGGGTGGGTTTTTAGGATTCAAACTCCCTCCAAAAATTTTCAAAACTATTACAAAAATGCTTTTCCTAGATGCTCACTAAAAAAATTATTATTTTGTATTTTATTTTGATTTTCTTATTTCTTTGAACTGCATTTGAAAAATTAAATTATCAATATTGAATAATTGAAGTACAAATTAAGTGTTTTTTCTGCAGTTATTGCTATTGTAGTTATTGCAAACGTAATTTCTTAACAGTACACCTTTCCTTCGAATTTTTATTACCAATAAAAAAAACACCAAAATTCTTCAAATTTGCAAGTATCACACTCTATATTTAATACATCTTACAAGTGTCGTCCCCCCCCCCCAAAGATAGAAATTTCAAAAGTACTCCTTCCACTGCGCATATCTGAGTAAACTCATCTATCCAGATTTTTTTTCTTTTTTTCCTTCATTTGAAAGATGAGTCTTTTTTTTTTTACATTTTTTATGTTGATACCCTTTTAATATAAATTGCAACAAAAATGAACAGAATATAGAGCGTCAACCAATTTGATTGACCTTATAGATTTCACGAGAAATAGGTTTGATAAAACCCTCCCCCAGGGATGTCATTTCAAGTTTTTCCAGGAGGGGGGGGGGCAAAGGGTCCAAACACAATGTAATTTCATCGGAAAACATCAAAAACCACGCCCACTTATATGTACACACATTGATTTCTCAAAGCCAGGGGGGGGGGCAATTGACCCCTCCTGCCCCCACCCCCTAAATGACGGGCCTGCCCTCCCCGAAACTAAGGTCTGTTTACGGCCCTGTCTGTAAATAATCATAAGAATATGGCAACAAGGAATAATTGCAAATAGGATCAAATCACCAAAAACAAAAAAGATAGAGGGCAAATAAAAAATACGATACGCAAGTGATTGAGCACCAATGTTACGAATCCTCAAAGATAAAGTTATGGATAACAAATCCTAAAATTGTTGCATCAATGTGCAGAATATCACACAAAGTTTTATCATCAATTGTTTTTTGTAATTTGGAGTCAGAAAACTCGTTCGGAGCGAACTAGCAGAACTCTGAAGCTAGGGCTGTTCAGGTAGCCTGTGGTCAGGCCTGTCATTTAGGGGGGGGGGGGGACCCAACCTCCAATGTATTTACATAGAAGATCAATTCAATGTATCCACTTAGAAGTGGGAATGGTTTTGCGGTTTTTGAGAACAATTTACATTAAATGTATTTCAATTTTTGGAAAACACCCAACGATGTAAATATTAAATGTATTGAAAGCGGGGCTACGAGAAAGGGAGCTTCTCGCTAACTCTTTGTTTAAGCAGTTTTGCCAATCCTAATATAGTATAAAGTCAGTTTTGACCGAACCCGAATACAACACGAAAGATGTGAGAAATAGATAAGGGGAGGTGGTGTACTAAATTCAGGTAAGAAAACAAGTAAACTTCCGAAAGAAAAACATGAAGCACAAGTTTTATGTCATCCAATACAGTATAAATATTTCAATTTTACAGGAATAATTTGTAGTTTCGTGTTAAGAGTTGGGATCGTTCAAGATTAATGATCACACACGAAATAAGGCGAATATAATGCGGGCAGTGTGTTTTATTTTACGATTACACGTATTACGCTGAAGAATCCAAGATTAGTTATTAGTAAAGTGCCATGGGTGGACAAGGGCGTAGCCAGGCCTCACGTTAGGGAGGTGCAGGCAGTGGCACTTAAATAGGAGGTCACTGTGACCTCCTAAAAAGTTCTTATCCGATACAAATTGGCTGATGAAATTTGAAAACAGTGAGACAGTATTGCAAGGCTGAACTTCTTTATTTTATTTCTTTTTTTTCCTTTAATTAATTATTATTATTATTTTTTTTGTGATGCCTCACGTCTCTTTTGGTAGACATAGATAAGTATACATTCTTGTATTTCATTTATTTATTTTTTAATCATGCAGTAGAGTTCTGAGTTTCATTCGGTAAATTAAAAAATTTCTCCTCAAAAACAGGCAAGCTTACTATCATTTTCTGAAAAGTAATCAATACTAGATATAATAACGCAGTTTATATAAAGTTCCCAAAAATTAGCATAAAAGCCAAATTTTTCAATAAAAAAAGAAAGAAAAAAGTAAGAAAGAAAGAGAAAAAAGTGCTTGAAATTCTATTTGCACAAAAAAAAGGAAGAAATTATGAACTCAAAGAAACTAGACCATATTTTATTTTACACCTTAAACCAATGGATGGTATAAAATCTTTCTAAAAGAACAAAACAGTAGTTTTGTAGTAACATGCTGGTGACCAGTATGTTACAATGAAAAGCATGAAAGGGGACAAGATCGTTTGTAAAAAAAATAAATAAAATGGGAGGTCACAGTGACCTCCCATTGGCTCTGATCTAGGGGGGTGCAGCTGCACCCACCTGCACCCCCCTAGCTACGCCCTTGTGGGTGGAAGTCAATGAACGCTAATGATACAAAATGATAACAGCTGGCGATAAGATCGGACGATATTAACGTCAAAACAAACCGAACCGGCAAGAAGAAAGGGAATTTTCACGCTTCGGTTCGCCAATAGAACGTCTGCTAATAAACCAACGGGCGACGTTCATAAAACGTTCCAAAAAAGATACAGAGGCACAAGTTATCCACAAATTCAATGAGCAAACAAGTAGTACTACAGATTGCAAAACGCCTTACCTGTCACACGACAGCTTCAGAGCAGTGATTCTTTTTGTGGCATATTTGGGGGAAGACGAGCGCTCGGTCGCTCCTTTCGTCGCTGCAGCGATTAGAATTCTGCGACTGGCTGCGAGTTCCACTTTCACCTGTTGAAGGTCGGACGATTCCACTCGGGCGAATACGTGAGCGAGGAAAAAGAAGCGTCGTTTCTCTCTCACGAACCGAATTAATTAGGAACGTCATTTTATTAAGCGATTGCAGACGACTGATTGGAAACCGCCAGATGTGATGAGTTTGTAAATTTCCAAATGTTTTTGGGGCTCTTAATTGCGAAAGTATTCTTGAATGTAGGGGCGCCCCATGGGAGGTCACAAAGCCTGATTTACCTGCAAGCCCGTGAAGCTCGACGTAGGTACCCCCGCCCCCCCGCCCAAAAAAAAAAAAAAAAAATACAGTGAAAATATTTTCTTTTATTTTAATATGTTTTCAATTGTTTACCATGTTCACTTTCTTCGCGATGTCTAATATATAAAAAAAAGTATTGGATTCATGAAAATTTTTGATTTCTGGTGGATTAACACGTTTTGAGGTGTGCCGAGTCATTTTTAACCATGTTTAGAAATTATCTGTCTATGTGTGACCAGTTTTATCTGATCGCTCTGTGGCAAAATCTACTACATGAAATCGAACAAAATTCGGTACACATATGTGCCCCCATGTGAATTGGTGCTCATTAGATTTTCGTGCCAATTAATCCAAAGGCGAGGAAGGGAGTATGCGAACCAGTGGCGTAACAATAGGGTGGCAGGACTGGCAAAACGCCACGGCCCCCGACAAAAGAGGGCCCCGGCCAAAAAAGGCCGCGAGCTCAGAAGTAGTTTTTTGTATTGTACCTGAGTATTTAATATTACTTGAAAACTATATTTTTTATTCTTTTTAAGTTCTGCTTAAAATCCAAAGTAAGGCAACTTAAAAACAATAGTACAATTTCAAGTTAATCCTCAAACATTTCAACACAAAGCCTTGCATTGCGATGAATGAAATTGTTTCAAATTTCAGTTTTTTGCAGCCTTCAACTTTAAAAGTTTTAAATGACACTGATCTATTAAAAAAAGCTTTAGAATTTGTTGAGATGTAAAAAAAAAGGCTGTCCCGTTGCTAACGAATACCAACAGTAACTTTTTCTTGTTTCTTTCTTTATTTTTTCAAGTAAGAGACTCGATAACCAGCAATAATTTGAACTCGAAAATTTTCTCTATTTTTGTCCTTATTGTTGAATTTATTCATCTATTTTTTTGTCCACCACAAATGCATTCCTAGAACGGGTTAATGTCTTATGAATATATATGTAAGCATTGGTAGTACCAAAGTATTGGTAAGAAATTCTTCTAAGAAATTCATTTTTTCTTGGAAT
>JAXGGA010014272.1:0-32628 GCA_038373865.1 Uloborus plumipes | reverse complement strand
ACTCAATGTAAATCTGAAAAAAAAAAGCTCTCACACAACACGCATATACACCGATGCCAAGCCTAGTTTCCGCCAGTGTTGTCCGTTTTTCAAGTGTCATCGAGAAAGTTCAAACTTATTACAAAGACATGAAGTATCAAATGAAAATAAAAGCAGAATAAAACAGAACTGTACACAAAACTGAACATTAAAAACTTACCGTTATTAATTATTATCACTTTTCATATTAACGTCTACTCATTCGCAGGGGCGCACCCAGGATTAAACTAAAGGGGGGGCTGATTTGCGGAAAGCTACCCCCCCCCCCCCCACATAAATTGAAGTAAATTTAAAACGGCGGGAATACTAAATTTCCCCCTTTTTTTCTCTCGGGAATTTTATAGTAAAATTGTTTTGGTTTGTTTCAAGTTAGAGAACCTAGCTTCACGAAGGCAAAAAAAGTTGGAAATAATCTTTGGTTGATAAATCAATTAAAAATAACACTAAAATGGACTTTTGAAAATGCATTGTTTGGAACGTACAGTGCTTGATTTGAATAGGAGCTTTTATTATTAAGTGAACATAATTCCGGTTCAAACAATGAACAAGGTAGGTTTAAATGAGTCAATAAATGTTCTTGCTCGTTTTAGAAATTAAGCATTGGAAACTTCTGTAACTGAAGTATCATCCTAAAATAAAACTTTTCTATGCGTTAGATACCAAATCATTTGACTCTCAAAATAAAGCAGAGTTTGAATGGCAAAAAAAAAAAAAAAAAAAAAAAAAAAAAAAAAAAAAAAAAAAACATATCTTTCTGAATTATTTGATTTCTTATAAAAGATAAAACAAGACAAACAGTTACAAGAATTAAACTAGTCATAATTCATTTATGTTACAAGATAATTTCGCTTTAAGTTTTATTGACCAATCACAGAAATTAACAAAGTTGTTATTTACTTTGATAACCTCGAGTGTGAAAGTGATATAAAAGTTAAATTAAAAGGTTTTCACATGCTTGTCCAATTTCAAGTTTACGTACCAAAAAAATCATTAAGAATGCATCATAAAATTATTTTTGCATGTTTGGAATCAGGCGCGCACCCAGGAGGGGGCTTTGGGGGCTTAAGCTCCCCCTATGACAAAACTAGACTTGAAGGCCTTAAGCATCAACGTCATTTTAAATTTTTCCACGGTGTCAGAAAAGATCCAAGTCATTAATAACTCAATATATACTACGCTTTGAATCCAATTGAAATAACAAATACGCACACTTATAACATATACATTGTCTTTCTTAAAGTCTAGGGGAAAGTGGGTAAATTCTCACTTAAAGGACCGCTCCCCCTCGTCTACAATTTCCAAAGAACCAAGGCATTGTTTTCAATTAAATCATTCATTGTACATGTACAGATGCATGAGGCACGAGAATGGGGCCTCAGCAAAGCATGGAACTTCAAATCACATAACGTCTCACCCTCAAAACCAAAATAATTTTAATTTCGAGGATTTGTTATAGAAAATCATGATGTTTCGCAGTGGCAAATTACAGTTTTGAAGGATCGTCATAATGAAATTTTTAAAGCTCCTTTCTGTCAAAAACAGAATTCCATGAAACATTTTTCATGCATGTTTTTTGAATCTATTTCATAAAAGCCCCCTATGATCGGGGAGGGGGCAGCAATTGCGACATGATTAACCCGCCACTGATTTTCTGAGAAACAAGAAAACAGATAAAAAGTTGAAACAGATTATAAAGAATATAAATGGTATTAAAATAAAAGGAAGTACGAAAGAGAGAGAGGAAAAAAAAAACTGAAAAAAGTGACCGAAGGGTATCTTTGCAAAATAAATAAATTAATAAAAAAAAACTTACACTAAAGCCACAAACTTCCGTACTTCTAACCAATGAAGGTACTGGCAGGAAATTAAAATTTCAGTATAAAAAACCAAACTAGTTAACTGAAAAATCTTTTCCTATTTTCTCCGTTTTGATTTGGAATAAAAATATAAAAAAAAGTAGCTAGGAAAATCGGAGGAAGGGGGTATCCGAACCTAATTTCTCTCTTTTTTTCGGCGTTATAGAAAGGAATTATAGTTTTAGAGCTTCAAGTCTTGAAAAATTCCGGGAGAAAGTCTGAATGTCCTCATTGAAGATGGTCTAATAATTGGTTTTTGGAACATGAATTTCTAAAAATTTCTGGAGGTGAAAAGCGAGCCCCATTATCGAATATGGCCTACAGTTTTGTTTTTAAAACTTTAATTTCAAAAAATTAAAAAAAAAGACCCCCTCCTCCCACCGAATAATAATGATAAAAGGTCTTAAATTTCGCTTCTGGAACTTTAATTACGAAAAACTGCTGGTGCAGAGTACATGAATCCTATCGCTAAAGATACCGATAAATGGACTATGTATAACCATATTTTTAAGACTTTAAATTTTGAAAACTTTCCTGGGGAAGGCTTCCGAACTCTTATCATCGACAACGATGGAACCACATTTCTCTAAGCTCAGTTTCGAGGAAAATATCCTGTGGAAAGTTCCACCACATTCCATCCATTCCCATAACGTCATCAAAGATGGTCTACAATGGCATTTTTAAAACTTTTTCAAAAAATGTTCGAGGACAGAACCAGAAAATCGTTTAAAATTGAGTTTTGAGATCTTTAATTTTGACAATAAACATTCAGAGGAGAAAATCGAACCCTGTGCCTTTCTCTAACATCATCATAGATGCTATTGCGTTGTTTAGACATCAATTTAAAAAAAATTCGGGTTGAGAGCGGTCGAACCCCATTCTTCCTAAGATTAACTGAGATAGTTCTACATTTCGTTTCTGGAATTTCAACATCAAAAAATCGTCAGTGCAAAGTTCCAAAACCCCCATTCATTCTCCTAACATTTTCAAAGAGGGCCTACTATGGTGCTTTTTGGACATCAATTACGAATATTTACAATGGGAGAGCCCCTGACTCGTGATCTTTCTAAGATTAACCAATGTCGTCCTAAACTGCGCTTTTCGAATCTTAATATGGAAACATTCTTAAACCTCACCCCCTAAACAATTGCAAAAAATTATGTGCAATAATAACGTTTTTATGGCCTCAAATTCTGAAAAAATATTATGTGAGGGCCTCAAGTCTCAAATCTCCCTAACGTGACCAAAAGTTGCCTCTGCTGTATTTTTGGAATCACTTTTCAGAAATTTTTCCGGGGAGAACCCATGAACCCCGTATCAGTATGTTTGAATATTCCACTTTATGTCTTTGTTTATAATAGTAATGGTCTTGATTCGTATCATAACGCTATTCTCGTGAGTGCATTAATGACCTCATCTTCAGTAAGGTTGGAAGATCCTCATAGTATTTACCATTTATTTTCTTACATAAACACAATTTGATAAATAAGTAAAAAATTCACATAAAATTTAACAGAAGCAAGAGAGCTTCCAATCAAAAAAGCAAAGCTTTACACTATTATTCCGGAAAAAATAAATAAAAAGAAGGGGGGGGGGGTAATCTATTAAAGTTTAGTATTTTCGCGATTTTAAAATTTTAATCCAATGGCCTCTGGATATAAAAGGGGTAGGGGTGCTTGATGTCAGAAATTAGCCCCCCCTTAAGTTAAATCCTGGGTGCGCCCCTGTTTGGAATCTTAAAAGTGTAAAAGAAAGAAACAAGCGTATTCAGAAAAAAAAATTAATTAGTAACTTCCTGTATATATGATTACATTATTCAACAGTAATGAAATACAAGTTAAGTTTGATAAGATGTTTTTAACCCATTTATGCCCAAGTTTTTTTTTTTACAATTTTTTTCAATTTTTATCTGCTTAAAACTCTTACTTGGAATGGTTTGTATATATTTTAGGCTTAAAATAGTTCGCTGTTGCCGTATTTATTAAGTTATTTAACGTCCTGTTTATGGGATATTTTGCAGATATGTGAGCAAAATACGACCTTACTTGACTTTATTTTTGCAAAGTAACATTACAGAAGGCATATTTGATCAATTTTTAACAAATCATTTTAAAATAGTTTAATTTTATGAAAAATAAGTTCGCAAAAAAAAAAAAAAACTTACTTTCTGTGGCTACCCATGCTAGATCGTTGCTTGACTGATTCGTCTGAAAATAGCTGTCAATAAATAAACTCTGATGTTCAAATAGTGGCTCTAACTAGTTTTCTCAAGAAGGACTATTTAACTTGTGAAAAACAACTTTAGAGTAAAATGATACACCCATTACAGGTTTTTGTATGCAGTGACTAACAAGCGTCCCGTTTTTAGGCTACTGGGCATAAATGGGTTAATATTGGCAAAACTATAAAACAAAATCCAGTCTCCTTGTGGATTTTTTTAAAACAGAAATAACAGCTTTACTGCTTATATCAATTTCTCTATGAATATTTAAACATGCAAACCCATTGAGTTTATTTTCCGCATTGTACTTCGAAGATACATTTTTACACGGCGCAGCGTGGAAAACGATCTTTCAGCTGTATTTGTTGTCACCGGAAGAGTGGCAAAAATTTGTAACAACGTATAGATATTTGGAAATAATGCCTAATCGCGAAAGTCCAAAGCATTTATTGCGTTCTTGGGAGAAAAGGAATTCAGTGCGAAACTGTCGTGCCACAGCTCTATTTCAGCCTGCAGCTCGTTTCTATTTTGAGTTTCAATATCTTTTTTGTACATATCGCACAATTTAAAAAATTTCGACTCCCTGTCACATTTTTGAACTGCTTCCGTAGGTAGCAAACATAAAAAACTTGTTAATATTTCTTTATGCTTGACAAACCTATCCTCTATTGAATTTATGAAAGAGTCAATGAAGCAATATATTCAAGAAAACAGTTATATTTTATAGATTTATATATATGAAAGTTACTATCACTACCGAATTTAAATCTTGCTTCTTTTTGTTATTTACTTTAAAAAAATTAAAAAAATGATATCTGCCAGAAAAAAAAAGAAACAAATATTTTTCTAGCAATATGCGTGACTTGGTACTTCAATTATTAAAACTTGGTGTCAATGAACCGATTTTGATTATTTATTTATTTTTTATCTTGGTTGCGGTTACGACAGTATGGCACTAGCAAAAATCTTTAGATTTGAAAAAAAAAAAAAAAACATCCAATTACATGCAAATAAGAATTCAGCCCCGAAACCCTCCCACCTCGTATTTTCTATTTTCTCAAGAATTTGAAACAAACTCCTCCCTTCCGTTTTACCTTAAAATTACTATTAAACAGAAAACGTTTTCTTAAGAGTTGAAAATGAGGCTATTTTTACTCAAAATTTTGAAGCACAAATCTTAAAAAGAATTTGCAGATGCTAATTTTGGGATAAGGAGGAATTGTAGCGAAACTCAATGCAAAACTTTAATTTTGAGGAACATAAGAACATTTTCATTTTTAAGAAAAAATCATAAAATAATTTAAAAAATGTAAGTTATCATGCAGGCAGTAGTATGATCAAGCAGGGAAAAAAAGATAAAAGATCAATTGTTTATTCATTGCGGTGTTAGAGTGCGGTCTTATTTTTAAATGTAAAATACAAAAAAAAAAAAGCATATCGAAATATAGTGTATTTTTATTTCCGGAACACAAGAGCCTATATTTAATTATAATAATAATAATTAGTATAATAACAAAAACAACAACAACAATAATAATAAATAGAATATTAAAATTTTGTTAAGTATTAAAGTGTTACTCACCTCATTTATTTGAGCAGTTCCTCAAAAAATTTCAGATACTTCATACTTATATTCAAGACTTCTAAATCAAGATTGCGGAAGAAAAAAAAACTTGCTCTACGATGCACAATCAGAAAAGGACTGATTGCTCTTCCTCTGCAAAAAATTTCAGCCTTCTGATTGATTCAGGCTGTTAAGCGATTTAACCCGTGTTTTCTGAACAAACAATCACCCCCCCCCCCCCCCCCCACCGTATACTTCTTGTAGGCATTTAGTGACAAATACCCCAAACCAAAGGAGTAGGGAGTAAGCTTTGAAGCTTTAATGGCCATCTATCTTCTAGAGAAAGTGACAATAAATTTTCATTGACAAGCTTCTGTCCCTTTGGGTGATTTGAGAATGGACAAAATGGGAAATTCGAAGTACTTGCGCAGTCTGTCTGGTGATTAGACATTTGTGCCACTTGTGCCAAGTCTGGAGCGGTGTCCTGAGCCTTAGGGGCAGTGTTTTGGCTCTGTCTCTCCCACCTCAGAACATCCGACACTGATAGCTGGGCAGTTAGCTGTCACCGCTTTGGGCTACAATCAACTTTGCCTTTGCGGCCTTCATTCTTAGTAGGGATCATATTGCACGCTAAAAGAATCCGAAGTGTGTCTTTTGTGTGAAGGACTTAGTCACCTCTTTCGGCTTATTAACATCAATGGGCCAAAGAGGAACAAGTTTCTCAGAAGCTGTAGAAGAGGGGGAGCTTTTAGATGAGGAAAATCAGCCTTTTTAAACCTCCTATGCTTGTGTATTTGCTATTTTGTAGATACATTCTTTGAGTAGAACATTTTCAGACCAAAATGTAAAATTTAAAGATTCACGCTTTAAGCCCCTGCCCCCTCCCATTACAAATCAGCTTTAGTGGGCTTAAATCCCCTTAATTCCTCTGTTTGAGTATTTGCAATTTGGTAGCTTTGAATAATTTTGTCTTCTTTGACTGGAACCCTTTCCGATTAAATTGTAAAATTTAAAGATTCACACTCTATGTTCCTCCCCACCCATTACAAATCAGGTCTAGGGGGCTCAAAGCCCTTAAGCTTAATTCCTATATTTGTGTATTTTCTATTTTGTAGCTTTAAATCTTTTTGTATCTTTTGACCGGAACCTTTTCCGATCAAATTGTAAGAATTAAAGATTCACGCTTAAAGCCCCCCTCCCCGCCCACCATATTACAAATTACATCTAGGGGGCTGAAAGCTCCCGAATCCTAACCTTGGGGGGGGGGGGGGCTTAAAGTACCATAATTCCTGTGTTTGTGTATTTGCTGTTTTGTAGTTTCAAATAATTTTAGATCCTTTGAGAAGAACATTTTCAGACCAAAATGTAAAATTTAAAGACTCACGCATTAAGCCCCGCCCCCCAGCACCCACATTACAGATCAGCTTTAGTGAGCTTAAAGTCCCCTAATTCCTCTGCTTGAGTTCTTGCAATTTGGAAGCTTTGATTAATTTTGTCTTCTTTGACTGGAACCCTTTCCGATTAAATTGTAAAATTTAAAGATTCACGCTTTATGTTCCTCCCCCACCTATTACAAATCAGGTCTAGGGGGCTTAAAGCCCCTTAGTTCCTATATTTGTGTATTTTCTATTTTGTAGCATTAAATCTTTTTATATCTTTTGACCGGAACCTTTTCCGATCAAATTGTAAGAATTAAAGATTCATGCTTAAAGCTCCCCCCCCCCCACTCAATTACAAATCAAATCTAGGTGGCTCAAGGCCCCCGAATCCTAACCTTGGGGAGGGGCTTAAAGTACCATAATTCCTGCGTTTGTGTATTTGCTGTTTTGTAGTTTTTTATCATTTTAGATCCTTTGCGTAGTACATTTTCAGACCAAAATGCAAAATTTAAAGACTCACGCTTTAAGCCCCCTCCCACCCCCATTACAAATGGGGCCCCTTAATTCCTATGTTTGAGTGTTTGCTATTTCATAGTTTTGAACAATTTTATCTTGTTAACTGGAACCATTCAAATAAAACTGTAAGATTCGCGGTGCAAGCCCCCCTCCCCCCGTTACAAGTCAGGTGTATGAGCTTCAAGCCTCCATATCTCTACTTGGCTGTGTGTGTGTAAAAAAAAAAAAAGGATAAATTGTCATAGGGGGGGCTGAAGCCCCCAAAGCCCCCCCCCCTGGGTGCGCGCCTGCTCATTCGGCATGGCGATGGCGGGAAGAAGGAAGAAGTGGGATTTCCCGCCCGTTATCCCTCCGGCTCGTCGCGCATGCGTAGTGTTATCAAGAATCTGAAAAGCCGATAGTCTCGCTTCATTTTATTTTAATTTTTGGAAAAAAATGGTTTTGAAGAGACAGAAAATCGTTTTATGATGATAAACTTTAACTTTTTCTACGAATTTATTAGATTTCAATTCAAACAAAGTAATATTTCCCTTCCCGTATTTGTGGAACATTTTGAGTAACAGGACTGTCTTAAACTCGAATTTTTCGGAGACTTGAATTCAAGACCAATTAACTTGGAAAAAATAAGTCACCAAATTGTCTCATTTTCAAGCAAATCACTTTTAACAGTGTATATAGATGTATAGTTATAAAATTAGGTGTGCTTAAATAATAGGGCTTTGGTTTAATCCCCTCTCCCCCCCCCCCACACACATTTTCTCTTTAAAACTTTCAGGTATTTTTTTATGAATTCACAATCACCCTTGCATAACAGAGTTTACTGTGAAAGTTTTTTGAGTATATGTCCTAAAATGGTTTATTTTGTTACTTCCAGCCCTATCATGTTCATGTTTGGAATCTAAGTCTTTTAAAATAGTGTGTAGGCCATTATGGGAAAAGTCAGAAAAAAATTATAATGGTTTTCTGCTTTTTGATTTCTTAACAAATTACTTTTCGTCACCTTTTAGTTACTTTTTCGTCACCTTTTAGTCACCTTTGTTTTAAAATTTGTCACCTTTCTCACCTTTTTCAAAGATCATCAGCAGTCCTCGCCTTGCTATAGTGAAAACCAATATAAGCAAGTGGTAATGTGTTAATCTTTTCTCCTCCCTTGTCCTTCCACTCTGTCGCTTAATGTTAATCGTTTGTTGAACTAAACATTTTTTTATGCTTTGATTGATCTTAATTTGCATAAGAATACAGAAAATTTATAAGATTATTGTTTGTCTACTTTTCCATCATATTTTTGAAGTCCCAATTGCCCCAGTAAAGGCCTCAAAATGCAGAATTTTAAAAAAAAATTTCAAAAATTAACTCAGGAGAGAAACCCCCGGACCCCCTAAAATTACGAACATTCAACCCCACTTTAAATTCATTGCATATTTCTCTTAATACCCCTGCCCCTAATAAAGGTCTAGTTAAAAAAATAATAAGAATAAAAAAAATGAACCCCCTCCCCCCCCCCCCACACACATGCATCAAACATCGTGAAAGGGGGGGGGGGTCAGCAAGAAATTAGGCTCATAACACAAACACACAAAAATGTATGTGTGTTTGGGCAATGTGCGAAACTGGGTAGCTCCCGAAATTTTTTTCTGGATACGGCCTTGATCCCACTGAATTTTAAGAACGAGCTTTCACTAAATTTTGATTTCAAAACTTGATTTTTTTCTTCTTTTGACCACCTTTTTCTTCTGCTTTTAATATCTCTTCTTACGATTTTTCATTTTTCAGCGACAATACGGAACTTGATTCTGGTCGTGAATCAGAAGAGGAAGAGAACAGAAAACAAGGTGGTTGCAAAGTTTCGTACAAAGAGATTCAAGAGCGCCGAGCTCGCCTCAAAACTCGAACAGGATTCACTCAAAACACTGGGAGTAGAAGTTTAATCGACAGTAGTAGTACAGGTATCGAAACCATTGAAGAAGCCATGCTTCAGGAAAGGAGTCCAAATTACGATAGCAAAATAGAAGTTGAATCTGATATTGAAGACGAAAGCAATGAACAGTCTCTACATGAGTTGCCAAGTACTGCTTCCAATTTCTTGTCGGACAATGAAAGTGATGAAACAAGGGACCGGGGCACCTTTACTACAGCGATTGAATCTAACAGTAATAATGAACATCGGATGGTTGTCCCTTGTGCAGGAATTAAAGGCAATCCCAAGAATGTAGTCAATTGTGCCAAACACTACAAAATGCCTTAGCAGCAAATGCAGCAGTAAAACGAACGGATTTGGATTCGGATGAGCTGTTTTTCAGGTATCTTCTGTCTGAGTTTAAAATGATTCCTAACAGCAGAAAAGCTGATGCTAAATGCTGTTTGATAAAATTAATTGAAAAATATCAGACGAAATCCAGCCTTTGAGTGAGTAAATTTTGTAAGTCAGAATTTATTGTTATGTGTGGTTACACTCTAACAGGTATTTTTTAATAATAAAAAAATAAAACCTTCTCGTATTTGTTGTCAATCATAACAATTAAAATATTATACATTTTCAAAAATATTTGAGATAAAAACATACAATATGAAATAACTACATGGGGTAGATGGAACTGCTTTGAAATTCTTAATATATTTAATTTTTTTCACAATATTTTGATGAGCTATGAAATAAATTCATAACTTATAAAACTGCAAAAAAAAACTTATTCATTCTGAATTTTATTGATATTACGCTGTAAAAGATCGGCTGTGCATTAGGGCGTATCACGTTTTTTTTTTTTTTTTTTTTTTTTTTTTTTGAAATTCAAAATTTCAAGCTGATAAAATGTTGTCACTTTTTTCGCATAATTACCAAAAAAAAAAAAAAAATATTTTTTGAAATTGAAAAATGTTTAATCTGCCGGGATTACCTTGAAATTTCAAGTTTTTTAGTAAAAACGATGATTTTCTTAAAAGTTTAAATTATGTGTTCTGCAAAAATAATTATTTAAGTGCAAAAATGGCTTACTTAAGGAGTAATCTATTCATAAAAATGCATTGGGGCTAAAATTTCACATTTAGGTTTCCAAAAATAGTTATAAAAAACCTCACATTTTTGCTAGTCAGTCATTTTTAGAATCTTTACCCATCCGGCAGAATAATTTTTATTAATTTATTAATAGTACAAACATTGCAGTACAGCGCTTTGAAATAGCGAGATTGGTCCATTTTTCCACTCAAATAATTATTTTGCTTTACAGAAAATTTATACATTTTTCTAAAAGAATCATCGTTTTTACTAAAAAAAACTTGAAACTTCAAGGTAATCCCGGTAGACCTAAATATTTTTCAATTTCAAAATATTTCTTTTAGTAATAATGAATATAGTGACAGCTTTTTATCAACTTGAAATTTTGAATTTCCAAAAAAAAAAAAAAATCGTGATACAACCTACTGGGCGTGTATTGGAGTAAGGAAACTCAGAACTTCTTGGTCCAAACAAATGAGCCATCAGACTTATTATTTGGAAAGATGAGGACATTAAAAAGATAAAGAAAATTTTCTCCAACAGATGTTCAAATATACATTTTTTGACTAGAAAGAAGTTCAAGAAGGAAGCCAAATACTAAAATTTCCTTATAGCTTTCAAATGCTAGATCTAATGGGCTACATTTTTTGAACCAGGAATTTTAAGATAAATATAACTAAAACAAAGGCTTTTAGTCTGTGGGCCGAGCACCGATATCGTTCAAGTTCGTTTACCAATCTTAGGGACTACGGGAACTTGCTTGAAATCAATTAATAGTGATGTACTCAATCGAAAAATCCAATGTTCCCAAGCAGACCTTGTCTCATTAAGTTTTAATTAGTAACTGAAATAGGGACTATATTCCTTAGCCTGTTGGCTCATTCACAACAAAAATTGTCTCTAGATGGCGCTGTTGCACAAAATATTTGCAATTTAAAATTTCAATAAACAGTTTTTCTACCCTAGTTTTTCTTTTTCATACGATTTTATGTTGCAAAATATATTAATAAGTTATAATATACTTACTTCATGTCTTTTGTGATTCAATTACAAAGAAAATCGAAAAATGTATCAATCCGCATTTCCGCTTGTTCTTAATCTCGTTGTTTCGTTAATGGCACTATAGCGAGCATTAGATATTATATTGTCAAGTACAAGATTTGGAAGTCACTTTACTCAGGGGTGCCCACAGGGGGGGGGATTATGGCCCAAGTTGCGCCATCAAAATGGGGGGGGGATTTTTAAACTTATTTATTTATTTATTTAAATTATTTATTAATTTTTTTTTAATTCAAATTATTCATTTTTTTAATTTAAATCATTTCTTTTATTTCTTTATTATTACTTTTTATTTATTTATTTATTTATTTTGTGTGTGTGTGTGCGCTTGGAATGTCTTGAAGGGAAAAAAAGTGATTCTATTCTACGCATAATTAGTACTTTCAAAAAATAATATGTAAAAAAAATAAAGTTATAATTTAAAAAAAATAAATAAATAATATTCAAAAAAATAAATAAAATAAAAAAGAGGGGTCAAAATCAAAATAGCACAGAGGTTGTGAAAAGTTTTTTTTTGTGGGGGGGGGGAGGAATTTGCGCCATTGAGCTTGGGGGGGATGGGCACCCCTGACTTTACTGCACAAAAAACATATTTATTGACCACTGAATCGCAATTCTAACCGACGTACAAAATCTTTAGAACATAAACAACTCTAACAGATGCCAAGACATGTGAAGCAAATATTATAAAATTAAACATTGGCAGACAATACACTAAAAATTAAAAAGTAAGTTTAATTTTCTTATTCTCATGTTAAATCTCTTTGTTTCTTAACATTGCTACACTTTTTTAACAGACGATATTTTAAAAGTTAATTTCGTATTACTGTTTTATAACTTGGCATGCAGTTTTATATTTAATTAATACTATAATTCACCTTGCTGCTGGTTGGAAAAATAACGCATTGGTTTCTTACTTGTCATATCAACTACGCTCGGTATTTACCCGTTTATTTACATGAAATTTTAAATTTGCGTGTGATACATGCGTATGCTCATAGATAATAAGTGTGTGTACATTTGTGGCTGATATGTAAACTATGAATGAATTTTGTAGCACAATGAAAGACCAGGTTATAGAGCAAGCAGGTAAAATTAAAAATAAAGAGAGGATTGACAAGATTCGAGGGTGGGGCTAACGAAATAAAGGCAGGAGCCCTATAGTCCTCAGAACCTATTTTTGAACCTAAAAAGCCTGAATTTCATTTAAAATACAAAAATTCAGCTACAATTGAAACGAAGTGCAGGAACGCAGCTCCAGTGAGCTCTGCAGAAAGTTAAACTCTGTTCTAGGGGCATCGCTCTCTATCTTGCGTGTAATTTGCTGGAAAAAAAAAAGAGTTCAGGAAAAAAGATTTTTAACCTACAGAAATCCAAAAAAAAAAAAAAAAGAAGCAATTGTAAATAATTCATTGAGTTCACATTATAAATACTGGCATCACATTGAAATAGTGAAACACTATTTCCACTGCACTAGATAATGTGCAAAAACACATCTTCAATGCATGCTAGAAAACTCTTTCTTCAAAAAGATGCACATGAAGGTGCAAAAATATTCATGTATGAAGTTTTGCTCTTGTGTCAGCAGATGTGCATAAATGATTTTTCTAATCATGATAATTCACTAAGAATTAGTATTTGATGAATTTGATGAAAAATTTCATCCATAAACTCACATTTTTTTGTCTGTTGCCAAAATCATATTTGAATTTAAAAAAAAAAATACTTTTTTTTTTGTAAACACTTTTTTTTTTGTTAATACCTATCTATTTACTGTCCGACCTCGAAAGCCGTGCCTAGCAACGTTGAACGGTTCTATTTTAGAAAGGGAGACAGCTTGATTACGAAAATGCACGATGCACGATAGCAGCATTTCTACTTTGTCCGATATTATTTTATTTTTATAGAAATGATAAGGAAGAGAAAAAAAAGGAAAAACAAAAACACCAACACAGATCAACACCTCAAATAAACGAATGTGTCGAAAACAAAACAAAACAAAGAAAAATCCCTTCATATTCTTTATCTCTCTTATCACAATCACCCCCCAGTTTCATAAAATCTATTGAGACCTGACGCATGCGCGAATTCGATGAAGGTCGCCGAAAATAATATCAAAAAGTATCTATCTATCCATCTTTTTGTACATATTAATACATAGACAGAGACAGACACATATACAGGGTGTCCACTCCTATCGTGGCCCAATAGCTAATTTCTAAACCGTTAGAGATGATAAGCATACAGTTCATTTTGGAAAAAATCTCTAAATTCCGAAAGGAATTTGGGCTACGAAATATTTTTCAAAAAAATCAAATTTTGAAAGAGTTACGCAATTTTAATTTTTCTACAGCTCCCCGCAGTCGTATCAATCGTTTAAAACTTAAAAAAAAATCACTCTTCTACGACAAAAATTGACCGAGTTATGACGTTTTGAAAAATCAAGATTTTGATAGATTTCATGACGTCATCGAGAGATCGCTTAAGGAACCGTATGCGAAATCCTTCAAAATCTTGATTTTTCAAAACGTCATAACTCGGACAATTTTTGTCGTAGAAGAGTGATTTTTTTTAGTTTCAAACGTTGCAGTGTCAAAAATGTTTTACTAAATATGATTAATACGACTGGGAAGCTGTATAAAAATTAAAATTTCGTAACTCTTTCAAAATTTGATTTTTTTGAAAAACATTTCGTAGGACAAATTCATTTCGTAATTTAGAGATTTTTTCTAAAATTAACTATATGCTTATCTCTAACGGTTTAGAAATTAGCTATTGGGCCACGATAGGAGTGGACACCCTGTATATGATATTTAACGTAATTATCTGCCCCTAGAATTCCATTTTGTCATCTATCTTTAATGGTCTGTAAAAAACTAATGAGACAGTATTTTTTTGGGAACATTGTGTTTTATTCATCTGTAGACTCTAAGGATTCAGAAAAATATCACATTTTGTAGTCCCCGAAGATGGCAAATGAAACCATGTTTCTAAGCATCTTTCTGCCTTCGTCCCACAGACTATTTTAATTGATTCTTAAAAGCCTCTATTTTCATCCAATGGCGATAGTTCTGTTGAGAAAATGTAGGTCTGCTTCCTGAATTTCAGTGCAAAGTTTTTGGTGGTAAATCACTGCTTTTCTTTCATTGGAAAAGTTAGAAAATTGATTTATGTAGAACAACTATCACAGAGGAAGAAAATATTTTCTTAAATAAAAAAAAAGAAGGAGTTATGAATTTAGCTCCAAAATGCATGAGTTTGAAGGGTCCTTCAACAAAAAAAAAAAGCTTTAGTGAAGGAATTTTGGCGGAGCGTACAAACCATGACACTTTTCTAGAATTTTTATTTTAGTAACGCAACAAGCATGGAGAAGGTAAAATCTGGCACAGCGAGGGGAAAAACATCCCCCAGAGGCCTTGCATTCAACATTATTGGCAATCCTAAGGGCTCTTTTGACCAAAACACTCTTCCAGGCGGTAATTCTGGCTGTGGGTAACATAAACGAAGCATTCTTTTTGACGATTTTCGTCATAATATTGGGAACATTCAGGTGTCAAACATTAAAATTTTTGGCAAAGGACCTGCATTCCTCCCTCCACTCACCCCAAACGTGTGGGAATTCTACTAAGATGAAATCAACGAAAATAACTATAAATTATCTTCTGGCTATGCTTTTCGTGTTGATTTCGGAAAACTTCATGTTTAAAAGAGTAAGTGTCCAGCAAAATTAGGAATGGGCGGGCCCTCTTGACTCAACGCTTTTGCTTCTGGGTTTCCATCTATTCAACCTCACAATTTCAGCTATTGGTTAAATCAATTTTAACTATTTGGGGGCCCCTAAAAAGCAGGGGGCCTGGTCAGTAATCAGGCTTTGTAGACCACACCTCTCGGGCCTTTTTTAAAATCAGGCCCTGAGTGTAAAAAAATGCTTTTGTTAAGCTACAGTAGGTAATTTCTAAAACCAATGCATTCGTGTTTTCGATTTTAGTCTGTTTTGGGGATCCTATGCAGTGGTCGATTTTTTAAATCTAGCTGGAGAAAAATCAAAATTTCAACATCGTTATTTTTTGACAAAGTATTTTTAGTTAGCAACTGAAATATCTGCAAAGCAATAAACCATGTCTAATTTAGATGGTTAGTTCGTGGAATTTTTCCTATAAAGGATTGAAGTACACGGATTGTAATAGTAAATTTTGCGATGCTTTAGAAGGGAGATACAGGATTTGGACTACTTGTTGTCTCTGTTATTTGAAAAATATTGTGCTTATATATTATCGTTGTGTCATTCTAGCTCATTATTCTCTTAATTGGCCGTACATTAAATACGAATTTTAAATATATTTTCAGCTACATGAAAAATTGATGAATTTGGTACCAAAAGTTATTAGAGCAGCAAAAAAATGCTCCAGAAGTTACCGTCCTCTAAGTTACATTTTTATGTGCAGGATATGTTGGCAAATGAGAGTACGAAAGATTATACCCGGATCTTGTAGGCAATATGAGTCTTGGAATTGTGGATTTTTTATGAATTTATAAGCAGAGAAAATTTTCAATCAAGCGTGTGGGGGGGGGGGGAGGGTGATACTTTTTAACCTACACCTATGTAAAATTTATTTGTGAACTTTGTTTATCAGCCTTGTATTACTGTTAAAAAATATTAGCTTTCGAACGTTTTAGAATATAGTTTAGATTGTAATGACAAAATTTACGTCTTCACATGAGTAAGCGAAAAAAATATTTGTCTACAATAATTGTGTTTGAATGCTACGTTAAATACATTATATTATCAAAGATACAAAGCATTTTAATGTTTGGAGTATGGATAAAGGCAAGAATAGTGTGCAATTAAAACTATAAATTCAAATGACCTTAAGGATATTATGAAGTTAAGTGATGGAAATATTACTAACAGTTTGTGTGTACGATTCAACGAAACATAGTGAAAGGGCTCTTCTATTTCTACTAAAAGGAAAAAAATGTTATGCATACGAATATACTTTGTAAACAAATTCCATTTGTTGAGAAAGATTTATTATATTTTACTTAACAGTTATTTGATAAGCTATCATAAGACTCCCAGGTTCTTTGGCAATACAGCAAAGTCTATAGCTCGCGGTTGACTTTTTTTTTTTTTCAAATAATTAGGTATCAACACGAAACTATAAAACAGAAAGCTACGTTTGTAACTCAAGGCATTCAAAAAAAAAAAAAAGAAAAAAAAAATGGTACTCTAAATAGTTTTCGTTCATCAGGAAAACGAGACGATGCAGAAATTTCTAAGTACGTTCTCGAAAAGGTATTACTAAAATTTAAGTTTTTTTGAAGCGAAAAATATCTATTCTACAACAAAATAATGGTAACTAAGTTAAATGCAATTCAAGGGATAGCAGTACCACAGATGTGTTTTTCTGACATAAAGCTTCAATCGCTTATAAATCAAATATTTTGAAAAAATCAAAAACAATTCATAAAAACCATTTTCTGGGTAAAAAATGAGAAAGAACTTAATACATGTTATTGTTTGAGTGATGACAAAGTATCTCTGTAACTACAAAGTCACCAAAATATTCTAAGACCAAAGAAATGCGGGGCTAGATGATCTGAAGAAACTGAGTTGCAATGGAAAAACAATTAAAATATTGACTGCTGTCTTTCAGACAGTAGTTCTAGTGCATCTCTTAGTCACAGACACTTCTTTTATTGTTGTTTTATGTTTATTATTGATATAACAGATATATTAAAACTTGCAACTCGATTTGACACTCCAAAGTATTTTTGTCCAGCTAGATTGGCAAAATCGACCACTGTGCATCTATGGCATCAAAAAAAAAAAAAAATAGTGAAACATTGTTCCCCTGACCAGGTTGGGGGGCTCCAGATGTTCTTTTATTGAATGCAAATAAAGATTCAGACAAAACAGTGAACAAGAGAGCACGCCGAAAGTTCGGAAAAACTTGGATCGGACAGAAGTTCGAAGCGAGACCTCTTGGTTTGTTGAAATTTTTGACGAGAAAAAATTTTTTTCAACTGTATGTTTCGGGAATACTTTGTAAAATTTTGTTTCGGAACAAAGCTCGAATGGAGAAAAATTTGGGGCGAAGTGGAAATGCGAGGCCCCGAAGAAAAGCATCATGTGGGTATTGGAAAACCATATACTAATAACTGAAGAACTACAATATCTTATTCTAATTTGCCATCAGAGGTGAATAAGAAATGATGCACTTGCGGCGTACGCGATGTTAGGCATGTCCCCGGCGGGGATAGAACCGGGGACGTCTGTGGTAGAAACCCAGTGCTTTGGCCGTTGGACTAAAAGGCCTCGTAACCCAGCGGGCAAAGTTGAGTTATATGCTCTCTAAGCGTACGCCGCCACACACTAATTAAATTCTTTATAACTAGAACAAGTGGAAAGTTCCGCACCACGTGATTATAGAGTTTAAATAGGAAAATCGTGACTCCAAGTTGAATAAGTATTTCGATTTACCGAAAATACGTACTTAGCCAAATTAATTTCCCATGTAACGACTTAATAAACAGTTCGATCCTGATCAAAAGAAGGAATGAAGAAATGATTCAAAGAAGAATAGACAAATTATAACATTCAAAGCGGATGGGAAAGCTTGACCTTTTTTGAGCTTTCATTCAGGACCAGTTGCAACGCGGGGAAAAACATTAAAATTTTTATCCGATTGCTATCTTTAAATGGCGTGAAAAGAATATTATACTTAGGTTCATATTCTCAAAAAACGGGAAAGCATAGTGAGTAATTGACTGAAAGATATGGCCAGAGCATCAACAAATTACCCGTATTAAATTCCTTAAATTACGGATCTTTCACAGAAATCCAAGATTGAAAAACGATCGGAAATATTTCGAGCCGTTTCTAGTTTTTCCATAAAATTACATATTAGTTTTCACAAAATTCCATACTATTTTTCATTGATTGTCGACGGGGCGATCTCCCCTCCTTTCAGGGACTTACCACTAGTAAATTTTCAATATTTAAGTTTTTTTTTTTTTTTGCCATTTTAATGATCTTTGATGTTAGCGGAAAGGAGGTTTAGTAATTTTCCTCAGAACCTTTTCGGCCAAAACATATGAGGTCAGTGGCGTATCCAGGAATTGATTTGGGGGGGGGGGGGGTGCACATAGAACATCGACACTGTGATGAGAAAGGAAAAAAAAAAAGCAAGAATTATGGTGAAACTTTAAAAACGCAGTATTTCGATTTAATTTTTTCTATTGCACGTTGCTCAAAGATTTTTTTTTTTTTTTTTTTCACAAAAATGAATATCATGCAAGAACAATAAGGCGCGGGTACATCGCTCATTTTCCTCTTACATTTCCACAATTACAGAATAACAATTAGTTTTGCTTCTTATTATCGAAAACAGAAAATAACATGACAATATTTCAGTGTCCATAAAGTATTTTTCATTGAAATAACCTGAATCATATTTACATGAACGTTACATGTTTTTTCAAAATTCGGTGCCACCATTTTTTATAGTCTTACAAAATCTTGGGGGGTGCATTGGTCCCTTGGCACCCCCCCTGGATACGCCACTGTATGAGGTCACCGTTTATGTCATGATTCATAGTTAAGGGTAAGTAATAAAATCAATCGCCCCTCCCTTGAAATATTTCTAAATCCGCCCCTGGTTCCCGGAGATTTCCTAGTAAACGGGCAATTTCCTTTTTTTTGGTGTAGAAAAATCTGTTTTCATTTAATGACAAAATAAATGAGCAAAATAGTTTCAAGAGAAGCTATCAGCGGAATACAAGAACAAAATTGAAGGATGAAGGGACTGTGTTTCATTTTTTGACAATACACACTGGACAATGGTAAGCAATGGATACAGGTAAACAAATAAAACTTGGCACATTAAAAAAAAAATGTCATTAAACCAACTTCATGCGTTTACGTAACGACAAAACCAGAAAACAAAAAAGCTGCAAAAGTAAAACTTTAATTGCTTTAAATTTGGGTTTTGTTACATAACCCTTTCATCTCTCAATCCCTTCAATTGGTACCCTCATCTTTGAAAACTGAGACTCAGAAGCAAAAGCAAAACGAAATCGAAAACGTAATTTATTTTTCCGAAGCATTGTACAATAGCGGTTAACCTCCGCCTCTTAAGTGGTAGCCAGTTCTAACTGGTGAAATATAGGTCTCCTCACGACAGCCATGTGATTCAGAGAAATGAAAAATAACCATTTTTCTTTCTTTCCTCGGCAACCGTTAAAGATTCCCTTCCCTGAATCATTGCATAAGAAAACAAATAAAGAAAACGTTTCAGCGCGTTTTCGTGTTATAAAAGGCACCAAACGTTTCCTAAAAAGTGAGGTGTTTAAAAGCGGCTTTTTCTTTTTTCCTCCCCCCCACACAAAGGTGTTTTTCTTGAGAACACATTTTAGTGTGATTTGTTGTGGAAATTTTTTTTCTTCAAAAATTTTCGTTAAACAAAGCAGTTGTTGATCATTTGAATTTCAAAAAGTATTAGTAAATTGCGGAATGTTTTTCAGCACGAGGTCACGGAATGTAATATTAAGTCGCATATTACCCATCGTCTTTGTCTTTTCAGGGTGATTTTCCCTCCCTTTTTTGAGAAATGAAAATGAGGTTATTCAATGAGCAATAAATTAACCTTTGTACTTGCATCTCTTCTCTACAAACATAAGGCTACGAGAATCTCTCTCTCTCTCTCTCTCTCTCTCTCTTTTGCCATGTTTCTGTGGCTAATTGATAAATAATGATTTCAAAAATACACATACATACTGTTACAAATTTTGTAAATTGTGTTTATTTTTATTATTTTTTTCATTATTTTTTTTTATTCTTAATTTTTTTAATTTGCTGTTTTTGCTTAAAATCATCGCAGATTTTGAATAAGAAAGCGCTCGAAAGTTGTGGAAATATCCTTGACAAATATAAAATCGTCATGCAGAGATGATTTTTTTAAGTTCTGAGAGGACTCGTTTTATTGTTCGCTTTGCGGATGTGTCTTTGCCATATAATTTTGAATTACTGCTTCACGTATGTTGGATTTAATTACATGGTGTGAATGTGTGTACTATTAATTGAACAATACTTGCTATTTGCCTAATTGATGGATGTTTAACAATTGTTACCTGCTCCAGTGTGAATTAGTGTAAATATTTGTAAATAAATTTATAGTGTTTTTATCGAGATTTGAATCGTCATTTAAGAAAGTTTGAATGTGTGACTTACTTGTAATAACACAATCATATTTTTTCAACAAGTAATACAAAACAGTTTTTTAACGATGTAGATAGGTTAGATGTACTATCGGCCCCGCTTGAACGAATACTGTCGGTTCCAAGAAATATTATTCGATTAAGCTGGGATCTTTAACGTTGCCTCTATGGGCATGGGAAATATTCGGTTCCGAGATTCATATAAGCGGGGTATTCGATTATCCGTTACCCGATTAAGCGGGGCCGACAGTATTTAGGGACTTGATTCTCAGGACATCAACTCAACTTGAGAGGGATTGATGGAAATAATTTTTATATTGGCGCCAGGCCGCCAAATTTAGCTAAGCAGCCTGCCGAAAACGAAGAACTTTTTTTCAAAAAAAATTACTATTTTATCAACCAGATTCCAAAGATGATTTTTAAAAAATAAAGAAAGTCGCTGTACAATTTTTTGCAAGACAGTTCACTGACAAAAAAAAAAAAATCGGTTTCTGCTCCAGCATAATAATAACAAAAAATTAAATAATCACAAAAATCCATTCCGTGGAAAAAATTATTCTCCCACCAAAACATTCAAAAACAACCAAATACATTTCTCCCTCACTCACTCGTATTTTTCGAAATAAACTCGAATTCGGAATCTGTGTATCTGCTTTATTCCCTAACCTTGTTAATTTGGTTTGTTATGCTGGCTGTTTGAAAATTAATAAAGAATCCTAAATTATTATAAACATTAAAATTGTATTTGCTAATTTATGTAATGATTCACTTAGTTCATTTTACAAATAAATAAATAATAGAAAGACAGCGAAAATGTGTAAACAAACAATAACAACACAAAAACAAGATGTCATTTTCGAAAAAGTGATTAACCCTCGTGGGTTCCTCGGGGTCATATGTGACCCCAATGAAATTTCTGTTTAATATATTTTGTTAATCAACCATTTGTTTTTAATGGCATTTTGTGGCTTTTATTCTTCTAGTTTTCTATTCAAAATAATGCTATTATTGTGTTTTATTTTTCCCGAATTGAATTTTTTGCACACAACACCCTTGGGGTCACTTCCCCAGAAGGCCAAAAAAAGAGGACGTTGCAACTTTTGTCCAAGAGAACTGGACAGAAAATGCATTGAAAAATGTCATAAGTGTTTGAAATTCACTTGCAAAAATCATGTTTTTTCAGGTCTGTAACAGATGTAAATAAACCTACAGTTATTGTAAGTTTTGCTCTAAAATTATAATTTTAATTCATAAACTAAATTTTACTTTAATTGTATCTTTTTACTTTTTGTTTTTTTAGCATTAAAAAGTGTGTGAACTTAAATAATGCATGTAACATTCAATAATTATAATGAATTAATTAAAGGAAGCATTGGGGTCGTTTATGACCCCAAGGGTCTTGAGTGTAACTGAAATGGGAGGGACCCACGAGGGTTAAATATTCACAAAAATCCATCCCGTGAAAAAAAAAAATACCGAAACATCGACCAAAAATCATCCTCTCAACACTCTAAGACAACCGAATACATCTTCTCCCTCACTCCCTCACTCGTATTTTTCGAAATAAACTCGAATTCGGAATCTGCTTTATTTCCTAACCTTGCCCCCGAGCAATTCGTCCCAGAGAAGAAATGGAAATGATGCCCAGTGGGTGTGTGGCAGCACAACACACAGGACGTACACTCATCCAAGCGTCCCTACGTCTACCCTAATCCTCCTGAGCGTGAAAAATGGCGAAGGGAAGAGAGATAAATGTGCGGGCAGCCGCGCCCATGCTAAAGCGTGAAACCGACAGCAGACCGCGGGGCGTATGCGGGTTTGGGGCTCTGGCTTTTATTATTGTGGTGGGAGGAGCAGGAAAGGTTTCATGAAAGTTTTTAGTTTTGTAAAACGTGGGGGAGATTTTTAGAGCTGCATGTTTTAATTACTGGTCAAAAAAGGAGCTGGAATTCTATCGCATGTTTTTAGAAATGTTGAAAAAAATAAAAGGAAAAAATAAACTTGAATTTGTGCAGCTTGAATTCAAAATATAGTAAACTTTCACACTTATTGTCTGTTTGCGTTTTGTGCGCCTGGCAGCCACGGACGCTTCCATCTGAAAAAGGGGAGTTAGGTGTTGAATGCGCACCACCCGCTGCCTTCAGCTTTTGTTCGCTTACTACTTCCTCGTTGCTTTTCCCCCCTATTTCGAGAGAATGTCCCGAATGAGAGATTGGCGCTAAGTGCGCAGATGCAGCGGAGGTCCGTACGAAAAATTATTAGACCAGTAAATGTGCGGGCAAGTCCGCTGCCCACATGCTAAAGCGTGGTAAGAACCGAGACAGCCATGGCCGCGGGGCGTATGCGGGTTTGGGGCTCTGACTTTTATTATTGTGGTGGGAGGAAAGGTTCGTGTGTGAAAGGCTATGGGTTTTAGAAAAGTTTTAGTTTTGTAAAACATAGGAGAGATTTTCGGAGCTGCAGAATTTAGTTCTGACCAGTCAAAAATGGAGCCGGAATTCTATCACTATGTTTTTCCGAATGTAGAAAAAAGGAAGAAAAAAATTTACTTGAATATTGACGTCTTGAATTCAATAGGGTAGTTGTGACCTATTGAATATTCCTTTTTTAACTACTAGATATTGTTAAGAGGCTTACAAAACACAAAAATTCACCATTGCCGAATTTTAAAACACAACGGTTGATTCTTAATGATTTTTTTAAAAACCCACGCGCAAAAAAAGCGCGCCTTGAAACCGAAACCCGTGACGTCGGATGGCAGTAACTTTCAGCCTTTCATCCATAAAAATTGGATTTTTGCTATATTATCGTTTCATTGCGGGATTTTCTCCTTCCGTAATCAATACCTTAAAGTCTACTAATTCACTATTTAAAACTGGATTTATCAAAGAGCAATCCAATACCCTGCTAGGGGTGATTGTTTTGATATTTTTTGGCGAAATCCGTATTCAAATTTTTAGAACGCATCACTTGGCGAGGAAAAAAAATTACGGCAGTGCAGAGCGAACAACAGTGCGGAAGCCGGAGAAACCGGTTTCTCGAGCTCCTCGCATCTAAAGCTTCTCGCTCTTTCTTCGCCTTAGTAGAAAGTTCAAAAGCGCCAACGAATGCCCAGTGACGTCACAGCCGCTTGAAATTTAAAAATTATTTAAAAAAAACTACTTGTCGCAGCGCAAAAATTTTTTCGCCGTTGATGTTCATGTATGTTGCTCTATCATATAAAAATAAAATTGAAAAATCGAAAACTTCCCTATTGGCAGGCAGTCTGGGCACATGCCCGGGCCCCCGCAATTAATAGGGGGCCCCCAGTTCCAGACATACACTTTATCATCTCAACATCAAAAAGAAATACACTTACTGTGGAAATATATTTCCTTTTCATTTAATGTGACTGCAGAAATAAAGAGAAATATGGAACCTCACTATGTATTTTTCTATTCATAGGGACTAAATGGTTCTATGTGTCCAGAACCTTTTGGTTGAAGAACCCTGTGTGTTGCCAGTGTGTGTGTGTGTGGGGGGGGGGTGCAGGACATATGCGCCACCAGCCGAAGGAGCAAGGGGTGTGAACGTCCCAGAAAGTGTAGCACCGGGACACACCCTGTGGCAGACTCTGATGGCCAATATGAAAAAAGGACTACACAACGTTTGATGTCCAAAATGAAGGGAAATATAGCAGTTGGCCAAAACTCAAAAAAAAAGAACAATATGGTATTTTTCTTTAGCATACTAGTTTTATATTACTGTTTCGGTCGCTAAGAAACAAGAAATTAAAAAAAACTTTCAACCTTTTGGGACCATTACGGGATAAAATATAACGACTGATTTTTTTCCAATGTTTCGAGGCGTGAAAAAAGAAATTTACCTTAGCGAGAATTTCCGGCGTTTTGCAAATGTTGCAATTTGCGTGGGACCCCAAGAGCATAGGGGCCCCAAAGGAGATTCAAAAATACACATAAATCTTCAACATGGCTGTGTAAAAAAAATGCACTTCAACGGGCCCCCAAGCTTGTAAATCCGCCACTGTTGTTTCATATGAACTACTCTTATAATGGTGATTTTTCAACCATAGAAAGATGAAAAAAATTTTATCAATCAACCACCGAAAGACCAAAATTGCAATCCCTTTCAACGAATTATTAATTTAAATAGAACCAGTTCCCACTGTTGGAGTTATTTGCTCTATTTGCTGCAGCAGGTGCTCCTGACGCAATAAATGCAGCCCTTGGGTAGTATACAGAGGGTATATTTATGACATGCTGGTATCATTTGCTTCTCGTCACGCTCCCTCGCATGCTAGCTGGCAATTGCTTCATTATTTCTGCAGGCAGACATGTTTGATTGGACACGGGTCTGTGACGTCATGTCAGTTAAGCAGTAAAAGGTGAGATTGTGTTTGCATAGTTTCAATGTGAGAAGAGGGAAGCAGAATGGCTTGGAAGTATATTTTGTGTGAAAAGGAGACTTTTTTTCTTGACTTCTTTATAGCAACAAACTAGCTCTTATGTAGGGAATTAATTTTTATCACGTTAAATAAAAGATTTGCTTCTGAACCTAAACCCGAGGGAAAGCAGTGGGGGGGGGGGGGGGAGGCCTATCTTAAAAAACTTTAACATCAGTAAGAAATTTTTAAGGAAAGTTGCATTAAAATTTTATAAAGTTTCGAATTTTTATTTATTTACTGTCGTCCCCGCTTAATCGGGTAACGGATAAACGAATACCCCGTTTATACGAATAAAATATCTCGGAACCGATGTCATAGACGTAATATTAAAGGTCCCCGCTTAATCGAATACCCCGTTTAAACGAATAATATTTCTTGGAACCGACAGTATTCGTTTAAGTGGGGCCGACAGTATTTAATTTTTTAAAGACAAGCGAGAAATATTGTACTTGAAAATGCAGAATGACATGGGCTTCTATATGCGAAATTTTAAGGAAGGGGGGGGGGGGGGCTCAGATATTTTCTTCATGATTTAGAAGGATATTTTCCTAATGGGAAAGCAATTTCAGTGCAGATTAGAGTCATTAAAATTTGACGTTTTTTTACTTGTCTGAAGGAGAAATGTTTTTATATTTCTCCGAAAAAACTAGTACTAAATCAAGGAAGTGCTAATTCCTATGGCTGGGTGGGTGGGGGGACTTAAGCTTCCTTGCTCCCCTCCCCACATCATTTAGAGCAATTGTAATTAAAGTCAATATACTGTTAGAAAAGGGCAACTGGCCAGAAGGACTTCAAATTTGAACTAAATGAACTTGAATAAATAAGTTTTGGATTGTTAATTCAGAGAGGTATTTGGTTCGAATAAGTAAACGATGTTAGATGCTTGCTGCCTGAAATGTAGCCTGTTACGGCTTCTTTCCTGAAATATCTTAAAGAATGTTGGTTCGAAAAAGAGGTCTTGTTCTTGTTTGCAGTGAAATGTTTAATTATTTATCTATGTGTTTTACATCGTTCAATGTAAAACACAAAAAACGACAAAAGTGAATCTGTTCCCCTTCTTGCACCCAGTTCTGCAATTGTTGCGGAAATCTTTAAAGAAAAAAAAGGAGAGAGAGAGAAAGAAAAGTTTAATGGATAAATACCGCCAAAAATAATTATGAATGTTTTCTTCTTTTTCTCCCAAATCCATTTATTAGCGTGAAGTGATTCCTATTTTCTTTATATTTACCTGCCAAGCAGGAATAACTTCATCAAAACTGCATTTAAAATTTCAATGCTACACGTGTCCCTGATGTAGCTTCAGGGTTATAAACAAAACAGAACTCCGTTATCTATACTCGTGCATGATTTTAGGCACTGTTGAGAAATCTCAATACGTTTGGACACTCAAAACTGTTTCTCGTTTTGATTCAAAATGTACTTGGAAGTTGCTGAATAACCTGATTCTTCCGGGGAAGTAAGCTCTCTTATGATGTCAGTAATTATTGCCTAAAACTTACAATACAACTGTTTAATGGACAGATACGGCAAAAAAAAAAAAAAAATGAATCTCTTTCTTCTCTGAAATCCATTTATTACCGTGAAGTGATTCCTATTTTCTTTGTATTTATACCTGATGCTGACTTCATCCAGACTGCACTCGGTCTACATTTAAAGTTTCAATGCTCTCTTATGATGTCTGTAATTATTGCTTAAAACTTTATTGTTTAATGAACAAATGCTGCAAAAATATTTCTGAATCTTTTTCTCCTCGGAAATCCATTTATTACCTTAAAGTAATTCCCATCTTTGTATTTATTTATTTATTTATTTTTTACATTTACTTGATAAACCAAGCAGGAATGACTTCATCAAAAGTGCAGGAATGACTTCATCATCCAAGTTGGCACTTGGTCCACATTTAAAGTTTCAACGCTACACGTGTCCCTCCAGCTTCAGTGGTCAACTGATATAAATGCAACAGAACCATCTTATCTACTCGTGCGTGACTAAGTTTTTCCTTCGGGCAATGTTGAGAAATCGCATTATGTTCAGATTCAGACACTCAAAACTGCATCTCATTCCGACTCAAAATGAACTTGGAAGTTTCTAAACAACTTGATCCCATTGAAAAGTAAGTTCTTTTATGATGTCGGTAATTATTGCCCAAAACTTACAAATACAACTGTTTAACGGGCAAATGCTGAAAATATTATAATGAATATTTTTCTTCTCTAAAATATATTTATTACCATAAAGTGATTCTTATTTTCTTTGTATTCGTACCTGATGAACCAAGCAGAAATGACTTCATCAAGAATGTTAAAGTTTCAATGCTACACGTGTCACTCCAGCTTCAATGGTCAACTGATATAAATACAACAGAACCATCTTATCTCCTCGTGCGTGACTGCAAGTTTTTCCTTCCGGCAATGTTGAGAAATCGCATTATGTTCGGACACTCAAAACTGCATCTCATTCCGACTCAAAATGTACTTGGAAATTTCTGAACAACCTGATCCCATTGGCAAGTAAGCTCTCTGATATAGCCGCAGCAGCAGATCCCAGGTGGCAGCAAGCACCACAAAAGGGGGGGATGGGGTGAATGGGGTAGTTTCTCTCCAAGCGACATTGGACACGGAAGAGTGATGGTGGCCTTTTGCAGGGATACCAGCTGTCACGACTGCTCAGCAACAATGGAAACATTATCCCCTCCTTTGCACATGAGGGACCCCGGGGTACCACGATTCCAGAGAGGAAATCCAGTCGTTATCTTCTTCCTCAATGCGATCGTTTACAAAGAGTTCTTGAGTGATTACAGTGATTTCATTCTCTTTGCTCATATTGATCCATTTCGCCATTTTCTGGATCTCCCAGGAACTCTATTGTCCAGCAAAAAGAATGTAAATTGCGTTAAAATTTTCTTTTTTTTCTGCCTCTAGTGCTTAGAAGGCTGTGTCCAGAGGCAATTAATTATTCATTTTGCTTGAAGACAAATAAAGAAGATGCTGATATGCACTTTAATTGTAAAAATGACGGTGGTTGCCATACTGGATCAATATGATGATCTCTATTGTCCAGCAAAAAGAATGTAAATTGCATAAAAATGTTTTTTTTTTCTGCTTCCAGTAAAAGGTTGCGCTCAGAGGCCATTAATTATTCAACAAATTAATTGTTTTCCTTGGAGACAAATAAAGAGGATACTGATATCTACTTTAATTGTAAAAGTAATAGTGGTTGTCGTAATGGATCAATACGATGCATACTCACATTGATCCATTTCGCCATTTTCTAGATATCCTTAAAACCCACGAAGAACTCTATTGTCCAACAAAAGGAATGTAAATTACAATTTTTTTTCTGCTTCTAGGGCTTAAAAGGTTGCTCCGAGAGGCAATTAATTATTAATTTTGCTTGGAAACAATTAAAGAAGAGGATAGAAGAGATATCTTTTCAAACAATAGGTTGTATTAACTGAGAAAATCGAATTATTTCGGACAAAGGTAAGAATGAAACGAAATATGAATGTAATTTTAGCTAAGAACAAACACAGTAGTTAAAGTCTAATACTGTTTGAATCGGGGGGAAGTGATTTAACATTTTATTTTATTTATTTTGTTATTATTATTATTACGATTTTGAAGTTCTACCTTTTTTGGAGAAATGAAAATAAAATTTCAACGCAAAACGGAATGCAAACTTAGGAGACGTCATAATTTGGTGATGATATTCCCACAAGCCACAACTGAGTGATATGCGACCAAATTTCTGCGACAGCTGCCATTGTCTCCATAAATGAGGTGCCAAATAGAGTGTCAGTTTGGCAGTTTCCAGCAATAATCTCGTTCCGTGCTATTGTCCAGATTTTTCAAGTAATCAATCTTAAACACTTTTTTGAAAATTTCGCAGGACAACAAAAATCTTAGGGCCCTGCTCCACCAGCAAAAACGCGAGCGTAAAGCAGAAACGTAAAATTGATCAAACTAGGTGACCCGTGCGGAATTCCGCAAAAAAAAAAAAAAAAAAAAAAAAACTCTAAACTTAAAATTTAATACGACAATTTTTATTGGCTTCATTTGCACAACATCGCCATCTACTGTCGTCGTTCTGACAACTTTTCAAAGAGATCAAAGACACGTTCACTTTTACAACTACTACAAAAGTGATACACTATATTAAAATCAAATACCCAAGGCTACTACTAAACTAAATACTAACGTTATCGCAAAACTACCATAGTATTTTGAAACAATAAAAGTTACAATTAAGGTTTACCGAGCTAAGCCTTGGCTTGAAATGTCGCATTTAAAATTGATTTGAGCAACAATGTAACGATTTTGACAGTTGAGCAAAAAATTTAACTTTTTCAAACTTCAATCGCTTATAAGTCGCTTAAACGTGGATTTTCGAGATTCTCGTTAAGCGGCGCTAGCGGAGAAACGTTCTAAAGAACGCATTTTTTTTAATCTTTCGAATGAAATCAAAATGCAGACGATACGACAATTATTTCGCTAGATAGAGTCAATTTTGTGCCCAAAAATTGAAGTTCGAATAAAAAACGAACCGACACTTTTTAGAGGGTGGGTCTAATTTTCGTCAATAGCCCGCGGGATAAGCTTCAAAATCATAAATTTTCATGCAATTCAAGAAAGAAATGAGCGAGTTTCGACCGGGTATAGGATTCGGCTTAGAGAAATAATATATGGAGATGGTATTCCTATGGAAAGTACCCGGATTTTCGGTTTCGGTCGCGTTTTCCGCTGATGTGGAGCAGGGCCCTTACTGCAGAAGTAAAGGGTACTTTTCACATGAATTATTTCTGTCAAATTCAATTGAGCCCAAATTAGATCAAATTACGAATCATTTACGATCAAATTACGATCCACGGCGCAGTCTGCTCCGTGGATCTTTTCGCGAACACACCTGAGATATATGCAGTCGAGTCTCGATAACTCGAAGTCTTATATAACTCGAACAGTCCTTCACCTCGAAATAGCAATTGAGTCCCAAACTCTTCAGACGGTTGTGGGCAATAAAAATTATTTTTAAGCTAGCATCAAATGCAATGAATTTCTCGTATCCGTCTCGACAATTCCCAAAACAAAATGGCAACACAACTTCGTTCTACAAGAAAAACAAAATGCTGATTTCCTATTGGTGGAGAATTTGGCGGCGGAAACAAAGAAACACTGTAACTGCCGTGTTCATTGGCGTGACTTTCCCATCCACACAGATTATAATAATTTCTTCGACGATAATAACCCGCCATTTACTTCGAATGTTCTTTCGTCTTGTTATTTGGCTTGTGTTTTCGTTTTTATCGTCGCAAACTTCAAACGACGAGTGCGTGTGTGTTAAGTTGTGTGTCAGCCGAAGAAAAAGGCGTATTTAACACTCGTAATTGAGAAATTACCTTCCAAACTGATCGCCTTGTTATTTTGGTCTTTAGCCTAGAATGAAGTATCATTAAATAAGGGGTCATTAGTTATTTTGTAAATGAAACTTTTTTTTTTCTTTGATCAAAATATTTCTTTCGTTTCGTGCGTTCTAAAGAATTTAATCGGAAGAAAACTTGCAACTAAGCGAAGAAAACTAAGCACCTATTCCCCTCCCCCCCCCCGAATAAGATGGCGATCTGTTCAAGGGCGGATCCTGGGCGGAGCGGCTTCTAGTTTTAGAAGAAATCATTAAAAAAGAGTGATTACGCAAATCGAAAGGGCGGAGGTCGTAAGCAGGAGCGCCCCGATAGGAGGTCATGAGAGGTCACTGTGATCTTCCGAAAATTATCTTATTCGGCAAATTTAAAGACAGAGTGGTAAAATCGCTTTTTTTTCTTTATTAAAATGATACTATGTTTTTTTTTTCGTCGTTCGGACTTTCATTCGACAAATTTACCCCCCCCCCCTTTCCATGTATTCAACTTTGGGGCACCCCTGGTCACAAGTAATATTTGAACACAAATAAGACGTTTCGGGCCATCGTTTTCATTTCTTGAAATTTAAGGTACCAAAAATGCAGTTTTAGTCAAGTTTTAGCTTTATGAGCATGCTTGGCGCTACATTTATTGCAGGGCTCTCTTGGCATCAAATCATACCGCAAGCATCATTTTAATTTTATAAAACTTTAAAATGTACATAAAATTAACTTTTAATCTTTCTGGCTGTTGTACCCCAGTGTTTCTCAACCTGTTTTGACTCACGGACCGGTAAAAACTTAAAAAAAAAAAAAAAGCGGACTGATGATGATTTTTCTTTATTTAAATTTATTTGTTCATTGTTATGCATATTTTTAGAGCTCTTCTCTAGTGTTCGTTTTTTAACATCATTATTTTGAGCTAAGGAATTAAAAATATATTCGAAAATCAATTGGAGGTCAAATATGTGTTAAAATCGAGGGTTACGGGGGACTTGACTTGCTGTGTCCTGTGTATGCGAAACGAAAGTTTGTTATTCCCTTCAAATCAGTGGTTTCCAAAAGTTGTCCACAGGGGGACCCCAAGGGGTCCGCCGCAGTTCGCAAGGGGTTCATGAAAACGAAAAGCAAAGTTAGGGGGTCCTTGATATACATATAGGGGTCCACGAGCCTTGATCCTACTTCAGTAAAATTGCACTAAAATTTGGGCTTTTTATAACTATAAGTGCCATAGTGTACCAAACAGTTTTTACTTATTTTTTTACTCATTTATATGAAATAATAATAATGCAAAATTATACAAGATGGAAAAAGAAGCTTGTCCGGGATAAATGTAAAAATAGTTTTTAAAGTTGTGGAAAATAAAGCCTTCTTTCTGTCATCTCTTTTTCGAAGGGATTTTTCTTTTGCATTCAATATCCATCGGCACCACTAGCAGGATTGATTGTATGAAAATAGGTTCAAGCTAATCGTGATGATTTCTCGTTTGGAATGCGCTGTTTTGAACAAAGAAATCCACGAAGAACGGGTATTTTTTAGAGAACTTAGAAAATGTACATCAAAAGTGAGACAATATTCAATGTTTTGATTCATTATTTTAAGGAAAAAGCTATTCCTTTATTGAATATAGTCTCAGCAGCAGTATATGAAGCCTCTGCTATATTTGTCTGTTATACAGGGTGTCCACTCCAATGGTGGACCAATAGCTAATTTCTAAACCGTTAGAGATACGCATACAGTTTATTTAGGAAAAAATCTCCAAATTATGAAAGGAATTTTTGGTCTATTCAATGTTTTTCAAAAAATCAAATTTTGAAAGAGTTACGAAATTTAAATTTTTATACAGCCCCCCAGTCCTATCAATCATATTTAGTAAAACATTCTTGACACTGTAACGTTTAAAACTAAAAAAAAGTCACTCTTCTACCACAAAAATTGACCGAGTTAT